>JAWPHD010007255.1:0-131685 GCA_037043455.1 Cyrtodaria siliqua
CGGACAGCCTTTAATGTGCCTAGCGACCCTGGTGGCTGTACAATGGTTACATGAGGTTATAATCCTCGAACATCCCTTAATGTGCATAGCGACGCTGGTGGCTATACAATGGTTACATGAGGTTATAATCCTCGAATATCCCTTAATGTGCCGAGCGACCCTGGTGGCTATACAATGGTTACATGAGGTTATAATCCTCGAACATCCCTTAATGAGCCTAGCGACCCTGGTGGCTATACAATGGTTACATGAGGTTATAATCCTCGAACATCCCTTAATGTGCCTAGCGACCCTGGTGGCTATACAATGGTTACATGAGGTTATAATCCTCGAACATCCCTTAATGTGCCGAGCGACCCTGGTGGCTGTACAATGGTTACATGAGGTTATAATCCTCACACATCCCTTAATGTGCCGAGCGACTCTGGTGGCTATACAATGGTTACATGAGGTTATAATCCTCGAAAATCCCTTAATGTGCCTAGAGACCCTGGTGGCTATACAATGGTTACATTAGATTATAATCCTCGAACATCCCTTAATGTGTCTAGCGACCCTGTTGGCTTTACAATGGTTACACGAGGTTATAATCCTCGGACAGCCTTTAATGTGCCTAGCGACCCTGGTGGCTGTACAATGGTTACATGAGGTTATAATCCTCGAACATCCCTTAATGTGCATAGCGACGCTGGTGGCTATACAATGGTTACATGAGGTTATAATCCTCGAACATCCCTTAATGTGCCGAGCGACCCTGGTGGCTACACAATGGTTACATGAGGTTATAATCCTCGAACATCCCTTAATGTGCCTAGCGACCCTGGTGGCTATACAATGGTTACATGAGGTTATAATCCTAGAACATCCCTTAATGTGCCGAGCGACCCTGGTGGCTGTACAATGGTTACATGAGGTTATAATCCTCACACATCCCTTAATGTGCCGAGCGACTCTGGTGGCTATACAATGGTTACATGAGGTTATAATCCTCGAACATCCCTTAATGTGCCTAGCGACCCTGGTGGCTATACAATGGTTACATGAGGTTATAATCCTCGAACATCCCTTAATGTGCCTAGCGACCCTGGTGGCTGTACAATGGTTACACGAGGTTAAAATCCTCGAACATTCCTTAATGTGCTGAGCGACCTTGGTGGCTGTACAATGGTTACATGAGGTTATAATCCTCACAGATCTCTTAATGTGCCGAGCGACTCTGGTGGCTATACAATGGTTACATGAGGTTATAATCCTCGAACATCCCTTAATGTGCCTAGCGACCCTGGTGGCTAAACAATGGTTACATGAGGTTATAATCCTCGAACATCCCTTAATGTGCCTAGCGACCCTGGTGGCTGTACAATGGTTACATGAGGTTATAATCCTCGAACATCCCTTAATGTGCCGAGCGACCCTGGTGGCTGTACATTGGTTACATGAGGTTATAATCCTCGAACATCCCTTAATGTGCCGAGCGACCCTGGTGGCTGTACAATGGTTACATGAGGTTATAATCTTCGAACATCCCTTAATGTGCCGAGCGACCCTGGTGACCCTGGTGGCTGTACAATGGTTACATGAGGTTATAATCCTCGAACATCCCTTAATGTGCCTAGCGACCCTGGTGGCTATACAATAGTTACATGAGGTTATAATCCTCGAACATCCCTTAATGTGCCTAGCGACCCTGGTGGCTATACAATGGTTACATGAGGTTATAATCCTCGAACATCTCTTAATGTGCCTAGCGACCCTGGTGGCTATACAATGGTTACATGAGGTTATAATCCTCGAACATCCCTTAATGTGCCAAGCGACTCTGGTGGCTATACAATGGTTACATGAGGTTATAATCCTCGAACATCCCTTAATGTGCATAGCGACCCTGGTGGCTGTACAATGGTTACATGAGGTTATAATCCTCGAACATCCCTTAATGTGCCTAGCGACCCTGGTGGCTGTACAATGGTTGCATGAGGTTATAATCCTCGAACATCCCTTAATGTGCCTAGCGACCCTGGTGGCTACACAATGGTTGCATGAGGTTATAATCCTCGAACATCCCTTAATGTGCCTAGCGACCCTGGTGGCTGTACAATGGTTACATGAGGTTATACTCTTCGAACATCCCTTAATGTGCCTAGCGTCCCTGGTGGCTGTACGATGGTTACATGAGGTTATAATCCTCGAACATCCCTTAATGTGCCTAGCGACCCTGGTGGCTATACAATGGTTACATGAGGTTATAATCCTCGAACATCCCTTAAAGTGCCTAGCGATCCTGGTGGCTATGCAATGGTTACATGAGAACATCCCTTAAAGTGCCTAGCGACCCTGGTGACTATACAATGGTTACATAAGGTTATAATCCTCGGACAGCCTTTGATGTGCATAGCAACCCTAGTGGCTATACAATGGTTACATTAGGTTATTATCCTCGGACATCCCTTAATGTTCCTAGCGACCAAGATGGCTATATCATGGTTACATTCGGTAGCTATGCCCGGACAATCATGAATGCACAAAGCGACCAAAATGGCTATACCATGGCTACATTAGGCAGTTATGCTCGGACAACCCTTAGAGTATCTAGCGACCAAGACAGCTATACCATTGCTACACTGAGTACTTATGCTCCATTAGTTCAATACTAAATGTGTTTTGTTTCGTTGATACAAGGTTTCGTTGATACAAGGTCACAAATAATAATATTGCTAACACCTGATGTATATCACAGATAGTCAATACCAATAAAGGGAAGTACATTAATTGAATTAAATTGGATTTTATAGTCGCAGCAAGATCATACTATGGCGACTTCTAGCTTCCGTACGTGGGGGGAAGACTCCAGGTCCCTCGGGGCAATTTTCGTGCTCGAGCGAGCACGTGGGTAGAACCACGACATTCCGCAAGCCAGGTGGATAGCTTCCCCACATAAATATTCCTGGATCCACGAGGGCTCGAACTATTCGAAGTATTACGAACATACATATATTTAAACAATACCTAATTAGTGTTAAGTTATTTAAATACTTGAAACAGTTTAAAAGATGGATCAGTACATACACATTATTTCGTTAGTGTATTTTCAGAACAGTGAGTGGACGGTTCATTGCTAAAACATCTGAACAATAACTGAGATAAACGTGTTGTGAAAGACGAATATGTTTTATTTTATTTACTGTAGCTATTGTAGAAGATGCCGGTTTGATATTTTCGGTGTTATAATTAACAATCGTACTTTTGCTCATGTTTATAATTTAGGCTGCCTTTTGACTGCTTTGCAAATGCTTAGGGTGCTACATATACCTCACACTGAATACATAAGCCATTTTCGGGCGTACATAAGCCATTTTCTGGCGTCTTGGTTCAATGCAAGGCCACGTACAGATTTCCGACACTTGGAATGAAATTCAATGCAAAGATCGTTTGCCTTTTAAACAAAACTCATATTGAAACACAAACTGAAGGAAATTAAACAACACCAACATCGATCCTATTTGGACGGGGTTTGCCGAATTAATAAATACGTGGTTCGTCGTTCCTGCACGTAACTGGATTTTCACATCTTTTTTGTTTAAGTATGCAAAGTTCTTTTTGTACATTTATCACACACATTACCTCATGTTCTAGAAATTGCGTAGCGAAATCTTGTATTTACGATAAATCTGCCAGCGCGTAATATAATACAAATTTCCAGGTAGGCGGAAATTAAGTTAATGGAAAATTCCTGTCAGTTGTCTTAAGCTGTAATTTACGCACCACACTTCGTGGACCATTAAAACTCGTCACATAATGGCCTTTCAAATTGTTTCGTTTTCCTTAAGCTTGATGAAGTTGCAGTACTTTGTTCATGAGTTTGACGCTTCCCGCTTAGGATTAACTGCTATTTTAACAGCTTAACTAGTATTTTAAAAGCTTCTCATTTAGGATTAACTGCTATTTTAACAGCTTCCCACTAAGGATGAATTGATATTTTTACAGATTAACTTCTATTTTAACAACTTCCCACTAAGGATTAACTGCTATGTTAACAGATTAACTCCTATTTTAACAGCTTCCCATTTAGGATTAACTGCTATTTTAACAGCTTAACTCTAATTTTAACAGCTTCCCATTTAGGATTAACTGCTATTTTAACAGCTTCACTCTCATTTTAACAGCTTCCCACTTCCTCTGATGACGAGGAGCTAATTCCTGATGAACCATAAGTAATAGATTGAGACTGGTCTCAGCGAGTTGGCTTATTTAAATAAACAACGAGCTGAGACAAACTCTACCTTTTTTGTAGCATGGTGTTCTTAGTAAAACGTTGACGTCAGAGTGACGTCCGTACTCTAAATTCCTCTATCTGGTAGTTGTAGTACGGTATAGCCACGCCCCTTTAGTTACCCTAATTAAACTATTCAGGGCTTATCCAAACGGTAACCCAGCCAAAATGTTACCCCTAACACAGCCTACTCGAAGGTTACCCGATTTTAACATTTACCAAGTATAATTATTGATACGTGCTGCCCAAAGTGTAACCCCTTATCGATTTGTTAAACATGTATATACTGACGGTCAATGAAAACGCACCATTAACTCCATATGTTTATGCTGTTGGATTATTCGCAAACCATTTATATTTTTTAAGTATTGAATCTTGATACCTAACTTGTCTAACATGTTTATTTTTAGGCTTTTATGACAAGCAGTTACGCAGTTATTTACCTTGTATTGTAACATTGCTTGCTATGGATAATCGTATAAAGACAACTGTTCCACTAAATTTAAATCTGCATTAATCTCTCCCGGAATAAATTCCCATTGTGTTTACTGGCCTTTCTATTGTTTGACTTCTGACAGTATTATGCAGTTTCCAAAAAAAAAGAGTTTTCTTTTTGCGATGTAATGGAAGAAACCCGCAAATGCACGTCATTTCATAACAACATGGTGGAATGCACAAAATCCAGATATGCACGTAAATGTGTTAAATGTCAAGTCGTTATATGGATTATATCGTATTTTGTCCAAAATGCCTCCAATTCTAGCTTTTAAAAGATGTTTTGTTTTGTGGTGCGTTTTAACTGGCCGTGAGCCTTTGATATTTCATCATTTTCCTCTGTACGTATATCAGTCCAAGCGTTCGTACAAACGTGCGTGTGCATGCTTGTTTGTCTGTATGTCCGTTCGCCCATCCATCCGTAAGTGCTTGCGTCTGTCTGTTTGTATACTTGCATGTGTGGAATTTGTGTTTTGTAAACGAGCACATTAATTTTTCGCGGTTGACAAAATTTGTTCCTTATATATTTGACCCTTATATGGGTTTTATATCTGTCTATGGTAAACAGACTGTGACTCATGTAAGTGGCTATAAGCATGCTTTACAACTTGAATTCCTGGAGAACTCGTCTGAAAAACTTGAATGGTATAAACACATATTTTGTAATGTTGAAAGGTTACCGTTTCACTTGCTGAAATGAAGTTTTCGTAAACCAGTCTACTGAAATGTAGCATGTAGTCATTATTATTATTATACATATATTAGCAATGAAACATACACTGGCCGAAGTAGCGCAGTTGACTAATCGTTATGTTAGTGCCGGGTAAGGGAGGGTTCAAGCCTGCTGATTTCCTTAATTTTCATTATTATGTTTTTCATTATTGCTAATGGTAAGGTAGCAACAGTTCTTTTACAGTTTTACTTTCATAACGCAATCTTATAATTACACATGGTAACAGTGACCAGTTTATACGTGTTGTAATGCACACGCAAACGTACACGTATCCCTTACATGTGAACAATTGTATTTCTGACATTTCTGTGCTGATTTGTACTTCTAGCACATCGAGTTACAAGGATGAATTGTAATAAATATGTAAGGCATGTCAAGGTATTTGAACAGAAAGAACATTCACAATGCTTGGTAGGACGGTAAAATGCTTGGTAAAAATCGGGGAAAATGTAAGGAAAAACGGTCGTGGCGTGTTTATGTCTCCGTGACAATATTTATTGTTTTCAATATTGTTTTAACACCTGTGACTTGGTGTCTCTCGGCAGCTATTTTACGCTTGCGTAAAACCTTGCTTGTATCCTATTTTGATAATTTTATCTGAACACTGCTATTGTGGTTGTCACGTGGTTGTAGGTCCATTAGCCTAGATGTATATTCCAACATTTGAAGTAGCGTTTAATTATTGTATTATCGTTGCGTAGGGGCCGGAACGAGGGGCTGGAGCAAGTAGGGTTCCGTCCAAACCCATTACTGAGGTATTATCTACCTCCTCAAACTTTCGCGTCAGTATTCAAATTGACAGAACAAAATCACACGTTAAAGGATTAACTGTTATACAGTAAGGGTTACCGTTTGGGTAAGTGGTTACATTTTGGGTAAGTGGTTACCGATTGGGTAAGTGGTTATCTTTTGATTTCCAGTAATGCCAGTAATTCATGATTATGATTTGATTGATATATAATTGTTATACGCTTATTGAGCTCATCACATTTATGTTTATGGTAGCTGATTTCTGCCATTTCGTCTTTTCTTTATTTCACCGCGAAAAGACAACGGAGCGAAAAGACGACAGAACGAAAAGACGACAAAACAAAATATGACAAAACAAAAAGACGAAAATATGACAGATTAGAAGCGAAAAGACGAAGGAAGGCCACACAAATTATTAAAAAGACGACAATATAAAATGTTGTCTTTTCGTGGCTGAATTGTCGTCTTTTCGCGTGGCGTTCTGTCGTCTTTTCAAAGTTAATTTGAAATGTCGTCTTTTCGTACTGAATATGTCGTCTTTTCTGTCTGCCGTATTTTCGTTTTATCGTCTTTTCGCGGTGAAATACCGAAAGAGGTAAATTGGCAGAAATCAGCTACCATAATTGTAGCTTTAGACCCTACGTTTTAATATGTCTATAAATTTTGAGCACTTTTAAATAGTCACTCTTCGAAATTACCCAGGAGTTTGATTGAAATTAAAACTATTTATTGAGACGAACATATCTTGTCATTTTTGCGTGTTTTAACAGCGAAAAAGGCACTTACTGATTTATCTAAAATCTTATTGAAAATATCCACTTTGTTTTACCGCTATTTAATTGAAATACTAATTGGTACAATGTAATCGATTCTTAACAATATGTTGTATTGTCACTATTGATTTTTCAATGGAGCATTCAAAGTAACCACGATACATTTATAAGACGAGAATGGTGATGATTGTTTGTTTGTATGGTGTTTTACGTCATTTTTAACACATGTAATGTTATATATGACGGTCGATTTTTTCTTGTGGTGGAGGCAGACCACCCACTTTTCCTAGGTAGAACCAGTACTGTACACCTCCCGACATCCGTAAGAATCGACACTTCATACAAGATCCTACACATGCAAGTCGAGCTCCCAGTGGGATTCGAACCCGCAGCGGTGAGAGGCGAGAAGGTTTACAACGCAACGTCGTTAACCCTTCGGCCACGGAGACGCTGAGAAATAATGAACAAG
This sequence comes from Cyrtodaria siliqua, assembly GCA_037043455.1. Taxonomy (NCBI): domain Eukaryota; kingdom Metazoa; phylum Mollusca; class Bivalvia; order Adapedonta; family Hiatellidae; genus Cyrtodaria; species Cyrtodaria siliqua. The sequence continues at coordinate 7,491 of JAWPHD010007255.1, forward strand.
ATGCATAGCTAATAAGGGAAAATATATATTTGATAAAGATACAATATAAAACTGCCAAACAAAACTCCACACAAAGCAGAATGAATGAATGAATGAATCGTGTTTTACGGCACGTCGACACATAAATGGTCCATATTGTGCGCAAAAACTTATGAAAGATGAAGAAATGAAGTAGTAATTAAAAATTAATGTAAATACATACAGATAAAACTATTTACAAATAAGGGATGATATGATGTTAATATAAACTATACATGTAAATCAACAAATGCCCGTCAACGGGTATATAAACAAGTATATATATAGATATAAACATATTATAATGATTTATATAGTCTGATTTCAGGAAATCTAAAACAATACTAAAATCTACAGTATCAACTAACTCTTTCATAGTATTAGCATTGTAGTACCTTTGACGCATAGGATCAAAGTCTACACATTCCAACAAGATATGTTTGACCGTTAAAGGTGCAAAGCAGGGTATACATTCTGGTAATTGCTCACCTTGTATTAAATATGAATGAGTATAACGTGGCACAAAGCAGAAGGTTAACACTATATTGACCTAGGCACATTAAAGTTCTCTGGCCATGTTTTGTTTCATTAACATGTTTATTTTTTATTTAAATCGAAATCAATACACAACAATATATATTTACAATTCACGCGTTGCAATATCTGTGAAAAGCGAGAATAAGATTTTATTTGATGACGTAGAAAACGTTGAACATGTGAATTAATCCACAGGTAAATGTATTTATCAATTATCTGGCAATAGTTGTGCAGCGATACAGTTCATATTTACCTCATTTCCCCGTGCAGTCACGCAGTGGTAAAAGTAGTACCTACGTCCTGCAAGTAATACTTATTTTTCACATACAACATAGTAGCGGTTTTACATATATGTATCTCTCTGGGACTATAAAGAAATGTTCATATGATGTTTAAGAGTTAACTTTGTTAATTGGTAATGCTACAAAATGGGTGGCCATTCACCTTTAAACATTGCGTGTGTACAGTATTACTACTAAATAATTAATAGTGTTGCTCAATATTCTGTACGCTGTCAACCCGTCTATAATCACGCTGAGAGAGAAAGGAACCAATGGTTCGTGCAGTAATCCGGAGTTCGCGCAAGGTGTCAGATCGGTGAAATTCAGCCCATTGAACGCAGTGGAAAATAAGATGTTTTCCGAGATTTATCAGTCACGCGTTTGACAACATTCCTTCACTTAAATACACTTTAATTCTGTGAATCACACACATTCGGCTCGCAAACTGTCCCATGTCCAACCAAAACATCGTTTCAGTTGTTCAACATTCGCGTCATTCATTCACACTGCGTATTTTGAAATAAACACATGTCAAAACCGCATCTCTACCTTCACTCTGTGCTCATACTCTGTAAAGACATAGTCCTGACAATCACAGTAACATACCTACAACAGACATTATTAACACTTTAACACCAGGTTAAATTAAAAACAAACCAAAACAAAAAACAAAAAAAAACACAAAATAAAACAACACAATTCTTTAGAAAAACACATGCAAATTAGAAACTTTGAAGTTATTCCATGGACATATTTCAGCATCCTACGACCCGGAAGTACTTCCTGATCGGTCTGACACCACAACAGTATATTTATTGATTCTTGGTACCAAACTGCAGTGTAAATGATGTACTCCTTAGTAAATTTCGTACTCAGAATTGGGAACAGTACCTGAGAAAACCGGCACCGAAATTTGATAATCCGTTAATCCCAAGATGGCCGACATTACTAAAATCTGTTTTGCTAATACTATATTCATGTGTACTCATGGATACGTTTTCTTTATATGTTCATTATTTGTTGCTTTGTTTTGATACATGTATTCTCACTAATGCTGTCAAATGTATATACATTTGTCTATTGCAGGCTATTTCGATGGTGTCAGTGCAGCGACAAGGGATGGATAAGAATCCCAAGAAAAAAGACAAAACCCACTGGTTTTGTTACAACAGCAACTACTACAAGGGGTACGTGCACTAAATATGTTGAGGATCTTACATAAGGGCCGTTTAAATATTGAACTGATTAAACTTGTTTGATAAAATTATATGATGCGAGGCTGTTTAATATTGAATTTATTAAACGATTTAGATAAAAGTACACAGCCTCGCATTATATCATTTTATCAAACGAGTTAATAAATTCAATATTAAATGGTCAGGGATGTGAGATTCTATTTATCACATAACTAAAAAAAGCCTCATAAAGAACGTATATTATTGTAGCTGCCTATATATAACGTTGTGGTTTGTTGTTTGTATGATGACGTTGTATGTTTGTACGATGACGTTGTATGTTTGTATGATGACGTTGTATGTTTGTATGATGACTCGGTCTTCTCCGTACGACATCGAACAACGGAACTACCTCGTCGATTTCCGTTATGCTAAATTTTAAACGGTTCGCCGTTCGTTTGCATTTGTAAATCTATTCCACTAACGTATTATTATTATAAATATATCGTAGCTTTGTTACACTCCCACGCTGCAAGTTATGTGATAAAACAAACTTTATCTTATTTCATTTAAGATCTTAAAAATCTCGTGTATTACCTTATACACTATATTATATATATATGTATTACTTCATGTACATGTATGAACTGATGTTTGTATTTGTTGCAAGTTCGTTAAATTGTTTTATTTATCAACCTGTTTGTGATGTAATATTCTTAGTTCTGCTTTAATGACAGTGGAGAAAGATATACGTAGCGTTTCAATTTGACATCAATATCAAGAGATGCAAAGAAATGCGAATATGGTAATCAGAATGTTATTGAAAACGAATATCACTTTAAATCTTCTTAATTGTCCACTTTACAGGCAGCTGAGACCGAAGTAGTTCAAACCAAACTACGTGGCCAAGGTTTAATACATTTGATAGTTTAATGCCGTCAGTGTCATCGGGAAAACTGATAATTGTTTCGAAATTCATATTTTATTTGCATCTAAAAAAAAAATCTATTTTAATACAAACTATGATGTATATTTTGAAAATGTGTAAATTTCATTGAAATTTCGCTGTTAAATACATTTGCCTCTCCATCAATAAGTGATATGCCGAGTTCATATATTCACTTGTTAAAATGTGCTTTTGTGTAGGCTATAAACATTGTATGTAATGGTTTATGCAAGCATTTGTATTTGAATATTTGTAATTATATAGTTCACTATGTTATCGGGTTCGATCGGCATGCAAGCACAACTTTCACGTATATACATTTTAATTGAAGTGTAATTGCTTCCATCTTATTAATATTTACTGTGATTTTGAATTTAATCATTTTAATTGATTTAATCGTCATAATTTGTAATATAGATTGTATTAAGAGTCTTAAATGATTACTATCTAAGAATGCTTCAGTAACTATCTGGGTCAATACATCTTGATAATTTCACGGTTGGATGTCTTTGACAACCATAGACGTAGATATTCTCATTTATACAAGTTACAAGAGTTTGGAATTCCGTTTCGGACTTTGGGACACTACGTTTGTGTTTAGAAGAATACGGTTATTTTATGGTATTGCCCTTTATTTTATTTATCGTTTTTACATTTTATTACGTGTTACTTTCGTATTTCATTACATGTTTTTGGTTTATTTGTTAAGTCATACTAGTTTCCTAACAGTTAAGGACTATTGAAAAAAAATCCAAAATGGATGTGATATGGTCCGTAATGTTCAACCAATAGCATATTTTTGGCATGATCATTGGCAGTAAGTCAGCACTATTGATGTGACCATGATATCAGAAATATTACTTATATGGCAGAAAGTGTGCCCTTTATATCAAGTTCAGGCAGTTTTACTTTGCGCATTTTTTTTAGATGTGAAATAAATTGGTCCATAGAATAGTCCATTTATCCAGCGAGAGCAGACGAGACATCATTTCTAAATAAAATTCGTCGAGCTCCTATTGGATTCGAACCAGCAGCGATATGACATCCCGGCCGCAGAATAAGCAATGTTACATTAAGCGGTATTTTCGATTTACCAAATTTTCTTCGAATAGACAGATGAGGTTATTCACGCACGCGGCATGGTACTTCTTTGAATTAGTAAAGTTGAATTTGATTTATTTTATTGGTTTCTTTTAGATTCATTATGTTCTTGGAAATCCCAGTCAATTAGAATTTTGCAATGCACACGTCTATACAACTCCGACTGCAAAGACGTTTTGTTCCGGCAAATGTTTCTCAACAAGAGACTACACTGACATTTAAATTAAAGAGTAAATAAAATGTTCATATCTATATTATTATCAATTAACTGTCTAGGAAGAGAGACTAATTGAATTGAATCGAATGTTGTTTAACGGCTCATCAACACAGTATAGGTTATTAGAGCCGCCCCAGATAGAGGGGAAGGATACATAGGAATCCGGGAACCTGCCCTACTCTTATTATCGAATAGATTCCTATGGTTCTTTAACGTGCTCGGAGGATAGACCGATACACGGGACCGCCCGGTTTACGTCCCCATTCGACGGACTAGGCTAATGTAAAGTGTCTTGCCCAAGAATACACCGACGGAACTCAGTGGCACCACGGAGGATTGAACCCGGGGCCTCCGGTTACAAATCCGCCGCGCTACCGGGAAGAGAGACTAGAGTAAATACATGAGAAGGATTTTTTTTTATTAAATTCGGTATACTGTTGTTTTATTTTGAAAGCTATTAAGCTAATTAAGGTAATATAACGTGAAAACAAACTAAAACAATCTGATACATGTTGTTGATTCCATAATGTGTTGGTAATAGTAATGAACATTTTAATTGGAAACGAAATTAACGTCATTATATATACATATATTTAAATAACAAATGGATTGTCAGAAACTGTCTATATGTGTATATAACCGGGTCCTCCTTGGTATTATATAAATGAAGTATATCCAATCACTTGTATTTCCACATCACTAAACCGAAACTGAAGTACTTCTTTTAAAATAATCCAACGCCTGTAAGTACTTTTAGTACTTTGAGTATTTATGCAGCTATAATGTGTTCGCGGAGTTGCCACCTTAGCTCCTATCTGTGAGAGTCTGTGATAGATTTAGGCAGAGTGCTGGTGAGTAACTGGGAAAACCAAAAACAATAATAAATGGATATACAGGTCGGTACAACATAATTTTAACACTGCAAACATGAATTAGGTTCTGGTTTACTCGGATTACTGTTTCGATGGATACAGTTGTTGTACATATTGTAACAGGTATAACACAACTAAGCTCTAAGAATTGCATATACTGATTTAAGGAGATTAATAATCGTGATGGGAAACCACATGGGCATGTTCTCTTATATATAGTATTTTCGTTTCTGTAGATGTTGATGTACTAGGTGTTCAGAAAAGACACACTATTACAGTATTATTCGGCTCATTACTAATTGACTCAGTTGTGCTTTGTTGTCTTAATTAATATTACATTTAATACCAGCCGATTAGAGGAAATGAACGTTTCAGGCTTAAGGTATATTACATTAAAACATATTATTTTTCTTTCAGAATGAACACAGGGGACGAAACAGACGAACTTGAACAGAAGAAAACACGTGACTTCATGACTAAGTACATGGCTAATTATGGAGCCCACCGAAAGGGCATGACCCCGGAGGAGGTGGCAGAATATTATTCGAAGTGGTCGGACAATCTGAAATATGAAGAGGTAAGTAACGTATATGCGTGTATGTATGATTTGTGTTCAGTGTTTACATAGTTGTATGACATGTATGCTTTGTGTTCAATGTTTAAATAGTTGTATGTGTGCTTTGTGAACAATGTTTACATATTTGTATGTATGCTTTGTGTACAATTTTTTCGTTGCTGCATGTATGAATTGTGTTCAATGTTTACATATTTGTATGTGTGCTTTGTTGTGTTCAATGTGTGCATATGCGTATGTATGCTTTGTGTAAAATATTTTCGTTGCTGTATGTACGCTTAGTGTTCAATGTGTGTACATAGCTGTTAGTATACTTTGTGTTCAAGGTTTAATGCATGTATGTATGCTTTGAATACATGTTTTCATAGATGTATGTACGCTTACAGAGATTTTATGGATCGATGTATGATTTGCTTACAATGGTTTCATAGATATATATATGCTTTGTATACAATGTTTTCATAGATGTATATATGCCTGCATACAATGTTTCATAGATATACAGTGTTTTCATACATTTTCCTCGTGTGGTGCCGGTGTTGAATACAACCACTGCAAATCCCGCTAGAGGCAGAGGGGTAGGACCCCACCTTCATGTTCATGTCATTTTTCATCATGCCCATTCAAGGTCTTCATCATGACCTCGCGTGTGCAAATGTGAAAACGTGGCTCCATCGTAAATGGAGTGTTTACTAAAGAATTTGCAGCAACTCTTCAATTCTGCAGTTTAGAAGGTTCTATGCCAATTCTCCATATTTTATCTTGATGTAAATGGAGTATGAACCTGGCATGTTCATTCCTGTTAGGCACCATATAACGTTTCATGTGTTGATGCGCCGTAAAACCCAATTAAATTCAATTTCATACATGTAGTGTTTTCGTGCATGTATATATATGCGTTGTATGCATGTATGAAAACGCTATGTTTTCATAGATGAATGTATCCTTTACATGCAATGTTTTCATAGATGTATGTATACTGCCTGTACAATGTTTTCATAGATTTATGTATGATTTGCATAGACTATTTTCATATATAATGTTTAAATGGATGTATGCACGCTTTGCATACAATTTTTCATAGATATTTGTATGCGTTGCATGCAATGTTATCAAAGAAGTATGTATGCTTTGCATACAGTGTTTTCATAGATGTATGTATGCTTTTCATACAATGTTGTCATATACGTATGTATGCTTTGCGTACAGTGTTTTCATAGACGTATGCATGATTTGCATATAGTTTTTTCATAGATGTATGTATGCTTTGCATTCAATGGTTTTGTTTAAACACATTTTATATGCTTTGCATAAATGTTTTCATAGACGTATGTATGCTTTGCATAAATGTTTTCATAGACGTATGTATGCTTTGCGTACAGTTTTCATAGACGTATGTATGCTTTGCGTACAGTGTTTTCATAGACGTATATATGCTTTGCGTACAGTGTTTTCATAGACGCTTTGCGTACAGTGTTTTCATAGACGTATGTATGCTTTGTGTACACTTTTTTCATAGACGTGTGTATGCTTTGCATACAGTGTTTTCATAGATGTATTTATGCTTACACTACAATACAATATAATGAAGCACGCGTATTATATAATACATCAAATGTGTGTACATAACTAAATAATGCATGTTTCCATTAACATGATTAAAACTTCAATGCTTATATCATTAACAGGACCTGTCCCCGGGTATTTATAACGGTCCGTCCATAACTGCCGACGAGGTTGCTGATTGTTTTACCGACAAACGTGAAAAAATACGAATAGTTGACGTAGCTTGTGGAACAGGATTGGTCGGCGAAGAGGTAAATTTCTATATTTCAGCTGAAATTTAGTATGTTTTACTGTGGTGACTTGCTATTTGACATAACAACTGGAGCTACTGGGTGAAAATAAGTTATAAAATGGTCATTCAAATTGTAATTCAATATTCGTAGTGCAGTGTGAACATGACTGTTTATTCTCTCCGTTCAATAAGCAGTATTCTGTAGTGTAGGTTAAAATGTATATCAAAAGATAAATATAGTACGGATATTGTTAAATAAACTGAAAGCCAACCTAAATAAACTGAACATGCCAGGCTCATACTCCATTTACAAGTTTGTGAACTGTGTAGCAGCAGCCTAAATTATTTTGTTTTGACTGTTGTTGTTTTTATTGTATAGTGTAAACTGGAATTTTTAATTTTATATCTCTATTGTAGTTGTTTCACCTGGGCTTTAAGTGTATTGACGGGATCGACCCATCTGCAGGAATGTTGAAACACTGCAAAAAGAAAAACGTCTATCGAAACTTGTACCAGGAATACTGCTGTGATAAAACGCTTCCAATAGAAGACAGTAAGTTTCAAATTAAGGTTTCAGTGTCAAGTTCGAGTAAAAATTATTCTAGGACAAATATAGAATTATAATACCCTCGTAAAACATTGGTTGACATTTGATAAATATTGCAAAATAAAAAAGTATTTTATACTTATTCTGTATTACTAAATCCAAATAATTGACGCCTTTCATTTTGTATTGTGCTTTACTTACGTTACTCTAATTTGGTTTGTTAATGAATTATTTATTATTTCCTTCAAATCCTATCTAAGGGTATATCTTACATGGATATATGGCATTCTTTGTTTCATACTCACGGCGACCCGTTAGTTTTTCTACATATGCATATTTGAAAAAATATTAGTGAATAAATAGTTGGATTGCTCAAAGCAAATTGTTTGTAAGTATTGCTACTTGTTAATTATATTGCACTTCTCGTATAATTAAAGTAGCTATCCCGCCAACAACAGCCACATTTTACAACTTATGTACATCGTTTCTAAACCTACTGACCTCTAGGTATATATATAACTTACATATTTTGAGAATCCAAACTCTGTAGACACAGTATAAACCGCTTTAACCAGGCAGGTCAAACCCCAAAACTGGATCATAGAATTAAGAGTTACCAACTCATAATTCAGTTTATGCATATTCAGTCACGGATATTTTTAACAAGCCGTGAAAAATCTTATAAATTTTTATCGGCACATATACATTATTATATGACCTGAACACCTGGAGAGAGTTTTGATAAACATTTTCGTTTGTGCAATTTTTCTGTTATTTAGCGGGTTAGTTTCATTAAAACTGTGGTAGAATGTTAAAATAACAAAAACAAAATGAATCTCCGATTTGTATACTGCCTTTAATTTAATTATACGAAAGCATTTATTTTTTAGTTCAACATGATTATCGAATTGTTAATTTCATAAGTTAATAAGTATGCGTTCCTTTAAACAATGAATAATTCCGAGAAATTGTGAATACAATATTTTTCGGCATATAGGCCTACTTAAGGCGAAGTTTTGCCAACATGTCAACATATGTTTTCACAGGTTGTCATTTTTCTTTTCCCACAGGTGTTTACGACTGTCTGGTGGTTTCAGGAGGGATGGGTGAGGGACATTTGCCATGTTCTGGTCTGTTTGAGATGATCAGAATCGTGAAACCAGGTAATTAAAATACGCCATTGTAAAATGATAGATCATTTATATTCACTATTGTATTTGATATATTGCGGCAGACGACATCGTTATTGAAATTGGATTGCATGTTAAGAAACAATACTGTCGAATAAGCGAACGCAATAATTTTCGTTTGAATGATAATGCTATGAGAATACAAGAACGCTTAAATCAATAGCTAAACGAAGTTATATAATGGCGGTGTCTATTCCAATATAAAACAAGATGGCGCGATGTCTTGTTGATGTTTAAAAAGGGTGTTATTCCCTACCGCATCCAGAGGGAGATACACGTGTCTTGCATACCAGATACGGGTATCCACGTTTTACATGGGGGACGGAAAGTCTTATCTGTATGGGTAAAGATAAAACTTTTTATCATGCAGATATGCACTTTTCTGCCTAATAAAGGGGTGACATAATAATTTTTTCTTTAATATGCACTGGCCAGTAAATCAAATCAATGCGGAATACCCCGGCTTTTATTGTACGTAACGTTATCTGACGTCATGCACGTAACGTTGGCAGAGCCTTGCCATTCTTCGTTTTCTAAGCCTCGCCTAATAAACTTGATAGTAAAAGGCACTAATGTCAGTGCCTTTTACTATCAAATTTATTAGGCTCGGCACGAAAACGAAGATTGGCTCGGCAAAGCCTCGCCATTCTTCGTTTTCTAAGCCTCGCCTAATAAACTTGATAGTAAAAGGCACTGACATAATATTCTGTATATCTTTATGGGTAAAGATAAGAGTCACGCGAATCAATATTGACGTCAATAACGTGAACAGATGATCGAATGACGTCATTGTGCGAACAAAAAACACACGTAAAACGCTACTTATTGGCAACGTCAACGCACAAAATGTCAATGATATGCAAGAAAACGATTCTATCATGGGTAGTCGGTTCAGATAGGAAATTCCAACCCTCAGTATACGTGTTTTAATCGGAACCTCGGCAGAGCCTCGGTTCCGATAAAAACACCTCGGGTTGGAATTTCCTATCTTCACCGGATACCCATGAAAGATTCTTATAACTTTACACGAATAAATAACATAACGTTTTACACATTCCTTCTACAACTGTACATAGGTATAGTCATTAACATACACAACTTGTGCATTTTTTGCTTTATCGTCCAATGTTAGACAAAACCTTAAAAGAAAATATGATCTGTTCTGCACTATCACAGGATACTAGTGATAATATCTCCTAAGTTACGCACGAGTGGGCCAACGATAATTACATTATTAATCATGTTAATGAACAGGAGTTTTATATTGATGCAGATTAACACACATGATAAAACAGAAGGCATCGGCAGTATATCACTGGCTACCTTCCTGCTGCTGTCTTTATGTTATGATATCACTTAAACACAAACGCTTCTTTTGCAACAACATATTGTACAGTGATCGAGTTTTCTTAAAATAAGAACATAGGTAACTAGGTCACTGTGATCTACTTTTGGTGTTATGTATTTACGTTTTATGTCACTGATCTTATTTTGAAACAAATTAGCCACACACATTGAATAGTATCACTGTTAAACATTTGTAATGGCATTGCCAAAGGAATTTGAAGGTCATTCATATGAAGCCCACATGCACTCCAAGCCCATAGATCATGCACTCCAAATCCATAAATCATGCACTGCAAGTCTTCAAAATTAAATATGTACTTCATCATGACCTACTTCAAATTCGTTACTTGTTATGTTATATCTCCATACAATTCGTTACTTTTGAGATCATTTACCCTAATTTCGAAGAAAAGGGCATACTCCTTGTTACCGTAGAATCATTTGTCACTGTAGGGGCAATGCTTTGAAATCGGCTCACCTTCTTTTCTCTCTTTTTGTGTGTTTGCTTCCAAAGGATCTACCTTTTCAGTTTCAGTATTTACTGAAAATTCACACTAGCGTTTGTTTAGTGCTCCGTGGCCGCTTTAAAAAGTCGGTAGTGTTATTCCTTGCTAGTTGTTTGGGATCAACCCCCATCGTTGTTGCTATGAAGAAGAATATCGCTTAAGATCGGACTACACCAATTACCAATCAATCAGCGGGCAGGGAAAAAGTTCCAGTGTAAATTCGGAGCTATTTCACAGAATCTCTTAATTTTGATTGGTTGTCAAGGTAAACAAACCAAAAACTCTTGCTAAAAAATTAAAATTCAACTTTTGAAGAGTACTTATAAAGGTTAAATCATGCATTTGTGTAATGTATTCATAATGTGTTGCATAATCAAAGAAAGAAGTATATTTTACATTTTCCTCATGTTTCTACATGCAAGTAGGTGGGTCAGCACCATGTGACCCAAACAGCTTTTTCAAAACATACTCAATGTATGGCTTCTGTATGTTTTTTTGATAAAACTAAGATAGGTCTTTCAAAACAAGTAATAAAAAATATAGCTTCCTATATTAGGGTACTCAGTACAGAGCTTAGAGCTATAAGGAAAATGAATTGGTGTAGTATGACCTAAAGTAGAGAGAGGTGTTGCATATTATATTACCTCTCACGAACAAATTCAGTAAAACTAAGCCTGCTATTTTCTCTCTTGTTTGTGTATGTTGCTTCCAAGGGATCTCTTTTCAGGATTTATTTCAGGGAAATAACATTATATCGAATTCAAGATTGCCTTGCTAGTCTCGTTTTTATAGCATTATGCGCATGATAAAATGTTTAGCTTGAAAAGCCTGTCTATTTCGTAAGTGATACGAGATATTGCGTCACTCGATATTAAATTGATGTCAAATATGACCCTGGAATAATCGACTGAACAAATGAATGAAATGATATCTTAGAAAACAGTAAACAAACTATTAACTGAGTTACAAAACACCTGCTTCTCGTCGTGGGTGAATTTATCCGAATAAATAAATCATGTATTATTATGAGACATGCTTGTAATAGGAGAACAAAGAATAACAAAGGAACAACGCCATGCCATTTCTATGATTATGGAGATGAAACGTTTGATTATAATGAACATTCGTACTTGTTGAAACAAGTTTTGATTTTTGCGGGAAACGTTATGATCATGTTTTCATGGTGAATTTAAAAGGGATGAGCTGATGTTTTGTCTTTATTTTAATTTTCAGTCATTGTTTTTTATTATTTTAAATATCCGTTGTATTGTGTCTGTTCTTTTATCCTTTATAACCATATCGCACCATATATAACAACTGTGCCCAGAAAAAACTTTAGGTAATGTCCAGATTGTTACTACAACCCGCTACATTGCTTAAAGTTTTACAGTATTGGTCTTACATTTTCGGGCTTACAGTATTGGTTTTACAGTCTTGGTATAATGGTCTTACAGTCTTTGATCTTACAGTCTTAGGCAACAGACTTGGTCTAACAGTCTTGGTCTTACAACCTTTGTCTTACAGTCATGGTCTTACAACCTTGGTCTTACAGTCTTGGTCTTACAACCTTGGTCTTACAGTCATGGTCAACAGCCTTGGTCTAACAGTCTTGGTCTTTTAACCTTGGTTTTACAGTCATGGTCAACAGCCTTGGTCTAACAGTCTTGGTCTTACAACCTTGGTCTTACAGTCATGGTCTAACAGTCTTGGTCTTACTACATTGGTCTTACAATCTTGGTCTTGCAGTCTTGGTCTTACATCTTTGGTCTTACAGCCTTGGCCTACATGCTTGGTCTTATAGCCTTGGTCTTACAGTTTTGGTCAACAGCCTTGGTCGTACAGTCTTGGTCTTACAACCTTGGTCGTACAGTCATGGTCTAACAGTCTTGGTCTTACTACATTGGTCTTACAATCTTGGTCTTGCAGTCTTGGTCTTACATCTTTGGTCTTACAGCCTTGGCCTACATGCTTGGTCTTAAAGCCTTGGTCTTACAGTTTTGGTCAACAGCCTTGGTCGTACAGTCTTGGTCTTACAACCTTGGTCGTACAGTCATGGTCTAACAGTCTTGGTCTTACTACATTGGTCTTACAATCTTGGTCTTGCAGTCTTGGTCTTACATCTTTGGTCTTACAGCCTTGGCCTACATGCTTGGTCTTATAGCCTTGGTCTTACAGTTTTGGTCAACAGCCTTGGTCGTACAGTCTTGGTCTTACAACCTTGGTCGTACAGTCTTGGTCTTACAACATTGGTCTTACAATCTTGGTATTGTAGTATTGGTCTAACATCCTTGGTCTTACAGCCTTGGCCTACAGTCATGGTCTTATAGCCTTGGTGTTACAGTCTTGATCTTACAGTATTGCTCTTACACTCTTGGTCTTACAACCTTGGTCTTACAGTCATGGTCTTACAATCTTGGTCTTACAGCATTGGTTTTACAGTTTGGCCTTACAACCTTGGTCTTACACAGTCTTGGTCTTACAGCCTTGGTCTTAGCCTTGGTCTTACAATCTTAGTATTATAATATTGGTCTTACATTCTTGGTCTTACAGTCTTCAATAAGCGCCTTGTACGTCTGAATCGCAGTGCCGTTATGTGTTATGGGACACACGGCACTTTTGATTTTTTTTAAAAGCTCACGACGTCCCGTTAGTTTTTCTACATAACTTGCATTTGTTCAGTCATTAATGTTAATTATAAGAATGGTATAAATCAAATTGTTTTTGCATGTTATTAACTGTTTATTATATAGCACCAATAATATGTTTAAAAATATGATAGAATAACGAAGAAAAATTATATTAAATGATATGCAAGCAGTTTTAAAGTCAAACTGATACTGGATTAATAAATCGAGATGCTAATTTTAATGTTCGATGCAAACGTCAAGGTCTCACACCTCTATTATCTCCCCTGAAAGCTCACGGACCTAGAGACAAAAGGAAAACAGAAAATAATTCTATATTTTCTCAATTTTAGGCAATTTTTAATTTGAAAAATAGGTTTTTCTTTGCTTTAGCATACATCTGCAGTGTAAAAGACAGATGATACAGAAAATCCCATGTTGATATGAGGTTTCATTCAAATTTCAGAATTGTTTGACCGAAGCACCACATATTCAGCTAGATAGTGTATGAATTTTGTATTTTTCATAGGGTTCACAAAACATGAGCGAGAAAAAAAACCAACCTGGCTAACTTATGTATTTTATTGTTTTAAATTACTGGTCTTGGCTACACTGAAGATATTAAACCAACAACAATGTCTGCTGCCCTGCTTTGAAGCTCAGATGTTGGAAAAGGCTGTACAGTAACTCTATGGGAAAATTAATTATGGTGTGAGACCTCAAGAGTGCCGTGTGTCCCTTTAAATATTATGGAAATAAATAGATATTATATTTATTCCGGCAAATAAAAGTAGGTATATATTATTAACCAGAGTAGAAAATAAAGGGTTGTCAATGCTCAACATATCATTCAGATACCAAAATGCGTTATTATAGGTTTCGATGACTTCTGTTTGGGTACCTGGTGATAGACCCAAATGAAATCTCTTTCATAACAATACAAAAATAAATCTGCGACAAGAGGTGCACAGTTCATTCCAAAAATTTGCATATAAACAGAAATTCGATACCTGACGAAAATATCACAACTCGTTAATTAAAATCTCCCAGTCTCGCGTCTACGATCTAGATCATTTACACAAAAGTGATAATGTTTTAAAAACATCATCGATATTTATGAATTTGTATCATGTATTATATTTATACATACATTTTGTATTTATTTTCCAGGAGGCTTCATCATAATAGTAATGCGTAGCGAATACCTAAAATATGTAGCGGAATACAAAGACAAACTAGAGCCTTTAATGAGCAAATTGGAACAGGAGGGGAAATGGGACGTGATAGAGAAAAGAAAAGTGTCAAACTATTCATTCAATAGAGAAGGAATGTTATTCAAATTGCGTGTAAAGAAGGGTGTATTTGATGGCAAATCTGAAACGAAGAAAGAAACGACTGATTCGAAGTCAGACAAAACTGAAGCAAAGAAGACGGATTCCTGAGACGTTGGTGCGACTACAAAGTCCTATCCATTTCAATCGACATGTAGTCTAGCTTTTATTGATTTGGTGATTAGTCGCTTCAATAAAAATGCATATGCATAGAAGTTTATTATTTCTAATATTTTGATGTTTTCTCTATATATTGCTTTAGCTTAGACGCACTTCTCCAGCATAATATTATGTGATGTACATCTCATTTAACTTGCAGGGTTTGCTAAACAACAGGAGTTGAAACAGACGCATGAATATAAACAGTAGGGCTTACAAGAAAGAGCTCCTTTTGGTTTTCAGATATTTTTCTCTGTCAATCCTTTTGAACACTAATGGAACGAAGTATTATGTTGTAGAGGTTAATCCTACTTGTTCACATCATTGCCACAACGAAATGTGTTATTTTTAGTGTTAAACGTGTTCAAGTTTTTCTGCTTCAGTTCTTTGTGATCCTTATAAGACATTGGAGTGTACGTAATTTTTTTATCGGATTCTTTGAGAAAATGGTTCGTGCCTTTGTTATTCTCATGTTATTTCCATATTGGATAATGTAGGCCTATCTGTTATAATTGTCAGGGGCGTAGCTAGCCGATTTGAAGTTGTAGGCCCAATCAACTGAGCACCGCAGGATGCAAAGATGCCAGGGAATATGTGAGCATGGTCCCTCGGATTAAAAACAACAACAACATACAATGGTGCATTCTAACGGGTTTGGAGTGAAGGGTGGGGGATTTTTTTGGGGAATAAGCTGAACTCCAAAGTCATCATTTTTGGACGGATTTCAAGATTTTATTGACGAAACGTTATTCGGAACGTTCTTACAAAACGTCTACATTTCGGGTTATTTTACAGCAAAACCCTTCACTCCAGTTAAGCCCCTTTCCCCTTCATTGTTAATGCATTTTTAACGTTTTTAGAATGTTCATATTTAAGAAAAAGTTATACGCCACTGTATGTATATGGAAGTTTGGAAGTTTTTATTATGCCATTATACTGAAATCGCACAGGGATTTGTGTCTATTAAAACATATTATTTGGAACACAAATGTGTACTACAAGTCAATAGATAAATGACACTACGTTTTCAGAAGCATTTGTAACAGAGCATAACCGTTTCAGAATGTACACGCCTGCATTCGATCCGACAATGTTTGTAATAGCAATGTAAAGCATCAATTAGCTGTTACTTGTACTTTAGTTTTTGATGTCTGCCTAATTGTCCATCCTAGAGCGATTGTATATACAAGTAACCAGTACCCAAATGTCCATCCTAAGCAATTGTATATGCGAGGAACCAGAACCTAAATGTCCATCCTAAGCGAGGGTATATGCGCGGAACCAGTACCTAAATGTTTATCCTAACCGATTGTACATGCGAGGAACCAGTACCTAAATGTCCATCCTAAGCGATTGTACATGCGAGTAACGAATACCTAAATGTCCATCCTAAGCGATTGTATATGCGAGGAACCAATACGTCAATGTCCATCCTAAGCAATTGTATATACTAGGAACCAGTACGTAAATGTCCATCATAAGCGATTGTATATGCGAGGAACCAGTACGTAAATGTCCATCCTAAGCAACTGTATATGCGAGGAACCAGTACGTAAATGTCCATCCTAAGCGATTGTACATGCGAGGAACTAAGCGATTGTATATGCGCGAGGTACCAGTACGTACATGTCCATCCTAAGCGATTGTACATGCGAGGAACTAAGCGATTGTATATGCGAGGAACCAGTACGTAAATGTCCATCCTAAGCGATTGTACATGCGAGGAACTAAGCGATTGTATATGCGAGGAGCCAGTACGTAAATGTCCATCCTAAGCGAATGTACATGCGAGGAACTAAGCGATTGTATATGCGAGGAGCCAGTACGTAAATGTCCATCCTAAGCGAATGTACATGCGAGGAACTAAGCGAGTGTACATGCGAGGAACCAATACGTAAATGTCCATCCTAAGCAATTGTATATACTAGGAACCAGTACGTAAATGTCCATAATAAGCGATTGTATATGCGAGGAACCAGTACGTAAATGTCCATCCTAAGCAACTGTATATGCGAGGAACCAGTACGTAAATGTCCATCGTAAGCGATTGTACATGCGAGGAACTAAGCGATTGTATATGCGAGGAACCAGTACGTACATGTCCATCCTAAGCGATTGTACATGCGAGGAACTAAGCGATTGTATATGCGAGGAGCCAGTACGTAAATGTCCATCCTAAGCGAATGTACATGCGAGGAACTAAGCGAGTGTACATGCGAGGAACTAAGCGATTGTATATGCGAGGAACCATTACGTAAATGTCCATCCTAAGCGATGTTTATACGAGCATTCATTTTAAAGGAGATACATTAGACTTTTCGTCGGGGACCCGGGGTGTGAATTAAAATTGACAAATAATGTTTAAAACTATTTCCTATTCTAAATGTCCAAATCATAATGAATGAGCCTAAAAGGCTCCTTATTTACAAGGAAATTGATTCTGCACAATACATATGTCTACCAGGGTAAACAAGGGAACGTAGGCAAAAAGCCAAGCAATCTTTATAACTAAGTTTTCAGCTTGGAAGATGATGCAAAATAATCAAAATCGGATGATAAACAAAGAAGGTATGGACATTTAAAGGTTGGTAAATGGTATATGAGAGCCGCCATTGTAAGAACTTTGAGGTCATAGTGCTACGTTACATTATATGACATATTGAAATAGCATTTAAAGATTTAAAGCAAAAAAAATCTTTGCAAACTAATGCAAAATCATTAACTGATAATGTATTGCATTATTACACTGATTAAGGATATTGCATTAATTTGTAGTGATTTTCTTTGCTTTGCTTTAACGCTTTATACGTATTTATACGAATTTTTATACATTTGCTGCGATTTTCTATCCTATAAATATTTTATATTATTTATAAATATTCCTTACATGGTAATTTAGAACTATGATGTCATAGTTTCTAAAAATGCCAGCTTCAATATCCATTTCGAAACAACCTCAAATGGTCATCTTCTGAATGTATCGTACGATTTTGATAATTTTCGATAATAAAGAGTCTTGTCTTCTTACCTGCATTTCATATCTTAAGCTGGTGAACACATCTTACTGTGCAGAATAAATTCCCGTACCGCATTTTATGTCCGATTTCATTCAAAAGCTATGGCGAATTCAAAGTTTAGATTTGAAAGAGACGAAGTTTTAACACCATATTGGAATATCTTTCGAATTTGAGGTTTTTTTTCTAGAAAAAGACTGATGTATCCTCTTGAATTAATTGTATGCCAATCAGTGCTATACATGTTAAGTATGTATAAACTAATTATTTTTTTTACTATATGATTTTGATCTGATATACATGCATTTGTTTATATTTGTTGATATTCAATGTGTAATTCAATGTAAATATTCATATATCTGGCTATTTGCGCTTAATTTGATTTGAATGGTGTTTAACGTAATTTTCCAGCACATTTTAGGCTATGTATGGCGGTCGATTTTTAGTGGTGGAGGCAGACAATCCGCTTGCTATGGAAAATTACATTAAACCCATTTAAATTAATTTAAAAGCAAATATCGTGACATTTATTTTGTACATAAAGGGGGACCGTACTGTTAAAAAAACAGATAATAATTACGTATTATGCAATATAAAGCACATGTATTCATACAGCTAGTGTGCACATAATTTATGTAGGTTTTGCAAGAATTGATTATATTAGTGCACTAACATTTGATATTATAGATTGTAAAATGTGTGACCTTGACCTTATATGCATGTGCAATGCAAGGAATACATGTACAATATATTTCTTTTAAATTAAACTTCGTCATTGTACAAATTCAACGTCTCTTTATTTCTTTTCAAACTACCATTAAATAATAAACCATGACAAACTGCGTTGACCTTTCCATACATACTAGTATGTTTCAAAAGTAGTGTCACTTCGGAAGCTCAGTGTCAAGCGCCATTATTCAATAGTTAAACATGTTGAACTAGTTTAAGATATAACTATATCCCTCTTCATAATGTAAATAGAGGATTGTGTTTATAATACTAAATTTATTAATGAGTTGAATACAATTGTATTCTGAAGCAGAGCCGAGAAGCGATTTTATCAAACGATATTCAATATTAAATAGGCACGAATGTGACATTCTATCTAGCACCTAACTCAAAAGATATCCCAAACCGTACAATTGCAGATGTCTGTAATATTTTGTTGTTGTACGCTGATTGCTGAAGTCGTATGTTGCTTCGGTATTTTCCGTACCACACTGTGCAATTGGATCTTCCTCGTCAATTTCCGTAAACCGGTATTTTAAATGTTTACGGAAATCGACGAGACAATTTCCGATTGCACTCCAAACTAAGCGGAAGACCGAGCGATGATTCGGCTTTCATTTACACTGTGTTTATATTATTACTGCATGATGTTCAGAGATAATACGAGGGTGCTTCAAAAAGTTCTGTCACTAGGCATATATCCTTTGTACTGGATATTACACTGAGATAAAGTAGTGTATTTGTAGTACTACTGGGTTCGCTCTCTTAAATTCCACAACAAAAATGAAAAATTTCCGGTTATTTATACCCCTTAATTACCTCCCCCTACCACACCTTTTGGTTACTGGCATCTCTGAAAATGTCCTTGTTACAAAACGTTGTAAACATTATTTGAATAATTCTATACTTTTAAATTTTCTTTGTGTGCCATCTGTAGTTATTCGCCCATAATCTATGAAAATGATTGTCGAGAATTCGGAAAGGTCTTGCTAAAAACCAGATATGAGTGAATGCATATCCCTTAATTTTAGCAGAAATAACACTGATTTTCTTCATTTTGTTTACGGAAATGTTATAATATCTTTTAAATGTCGTAATTATTCTCAAAGTATTAATACGTTTTCATATTTTTTTTACAAATCCTAGTCCTTCAGTTTTTAAATTTCATATTCAACACATTATTGTAGAATTTTGTACACTGTTTAGTAAAAATATTGATCATCCAAAGACGCTATTTCAGAAGACTGCCCTTCCATTTAATGTCCATTTATCATAAAATTAATTTTACACGTTAGCTTAAAATGTTAATTTGTAAGACAATGCCTTTTCATCTACCATGCTTAAATTCTGAATCTTGTAATGTACAGATATAACTGGTAATGTATGAGAAATTTCAAAGGTATTCGACAAGTACTTAAAGAGATTCAGGCATTTAAAAAAGTAACAATTAACATACCTGAAAAAACTCAGGACGAAAATGCCTCAGTATGTATAAGTGATGTGTATTAAATGTTCCATAACTTTCGTCACACAAAAGATACAGCATTCTTTTTACCATCAATGAAATGGTATTGAAACTCTCTTTCATTTGGTACCAAACATCAACACTCACAACGAGCATATAATTGTTAAAACGCGTTAGTGACAGAACGTATTGAATGACCCTCGTATACGAGAGGCCCTATTGTATTGTTATTAAAGGAATATCCCTAGTAACTCATCTTTGATGTTTTGTTTGTTTGTTTGTATGGTGTTTTACGTCATTTTCAACACATGTAAGGTTATATATGACGGTCGATTTTTTGTGGTGGAGACAGACCACCCACTTTTTCCGGGTAGAACCAGTACTGTACACCTCCGCCATCCGTAAGAATCGACACTTCCTCACTTACAAGTCAAGCTCCCAGTGGGATTCGAACCCGCAGCGGTGAGAGGCGAAGGTTTACAACGCAACGTCGTTAACAACTCATCTCTGAGTAAACAATTATGTCATGTGATAAAAAGAATGTTATGTATTCTGACATGATAGTTTCATATGGAAAAAAAAGTAGAATAATCGTAATAGTTTACTCGTTAATGGAACTTTAGCTTTAATACTATTTTATTGCAGATATGTTACAATACATGCATTATACGTCACACTATTACTAGCAATATATGCAAATGGATTGAACTATACGTATAGGATAGAGGCTATCGGTGAGAGGCTTGGTGTTTACGATAGGTTTTATCGATAGTCTAACCTACAGCGGTAAGGGGCAAGTGATTTCAAGTCAGAGACGTTAACCACTCGGCCACGGACGCCCCTATAAGTACCATGAAGAGCGATGGTAATAAAATCTTCATGAATAAATGGTGCAAGTATTTGAAATTCTGAGCCATCTGATTGGTTTAAAAAGTAGGGTAAACACTAAAAGTTATTACACCATTAGTTACAGTTCTCTTCATATACATTAATAGAACACGTTCAACTCGTGTAATACGGGCACTCATATACGATCCATTGTGTATCATAATATAAACATGTATGTTTACGATTCTATTTATTTTATTATACTCGGAAAAAATAATAATAAAGATATATGTATACAAATAGTTTATTTATATTTTGGAGGAGACTTCTTGTTTTCCATTTTTTAAACTATTCTTTTATTTTTAAGAATAACTCAAATTTCCGTCTGACCTATATGTATATATAAATGCCGTCGTGATAAGTTAGTCGCAATACTTTTTTCAGCTATTAAGACGACTTTTAAGCCCTTATAAGTCGACTTAAAAGAAAAACTACTCCAAAAAGTATCGTGACAAATGTCTTTGCTAACTCGCCGTAAAGTCGCGATAATGCTTTGGAGCATTGAGTGAAATATGACATGCGCAGTGAAGCAGTCTATCCCCTCCCTTAAAATCCGAGTGACCCGAAGATTAAAAACTAACGCGAAATATTAATTGAGCATGTCACGTTAGAGCATTATCATGACTTCATGGTTAAAGTTTGTCGTGATACTTATCTAGACTTTGTTCTTATAAGTCGACTTATAAGGGCATAAAAGTCTTCTTAATACAAGTAGATGAAAAAAAGTATCGCGACTAAATTATCTCGACGGCAGTTTTATACTACCATAGACCTAGAATTACATATAGAATGGCTGTATGCTACTACTTGTAATATTAGCATGTCGTCAAATGCATACAGTTAGGAACATAGGACTATTAGTATTGTTCATGCTTTCTGACTCGTGTGACCACACAAAGGAGAACCACGTATCAGTTACATATACCTTAATTGTTTTACCTGTCTTAAAATGATTTGTCTGGTATAACTAGACCGAAATGAAAATGTAAAATACTTTATTTTATTTTTTATTCACTCTCGATCTGTTCTGGTCTACAACGGACTTATTGTATCATGTTTTTTGAGATTACGGATTTATTGTAGTCCGTGTTATTGAGATTTCGAACATAATTATTGTAGCCCGTATTATTAAGAATTACGGACTTTGGTCAACGTTTACTTACATACTTTTATCCTGGTCGAAAAAAATACTCTAGGTGGCGCTATTTCCTGTCGAAACGATACACATTACCTATTATAACAAAACTAGAAGTTAAAACAAAGAAATCATGACGTAATTTAAAGGGGTGAAAATATGTCGCTAAGAAGTGTAAACGAGAGGGGTTCTATCTACGAGCCAATAGACTCACGTGCATCACGCTCAGTGTCATCTTTACCGAAGACGCCTTCGACTAAGGTAAGATGTATTCATTACATAACATACATAAACATCAGAGATAATATAAGGATACATTGGTTAAAGATCAGACTACACCAATTACCAGGTAAATTCGGATATATTACACAGAATCTCTTAATTTTGATTGGTTGTCAAGGTAATCAAACCAAAAATCTTGCTAAAAAATTAAAATTCAACTTTTGAAGAGTACTTATAAAGGTTAAATCATACATTTGTGCAATGTATTTATAATGTGTTGCATATTCAAAAAAATAAGTATATTTTACATTTTCCTAATGTTTCTACATGCATGTACTCCTTAGTGTGTGTTTGTGTATTTCTAAGGATTATAGTCCCTCCACCTATGACAGGCGTCCTACCCGACGATTATAGGCACAATGTCTGGACTTTTATCTGTGTGTTGTTGCGTGATGTGATGATATGTCTACTTGAAGCAGCGAACTCAATGGTTTCTTTATAGTGCTGCCACACTGGAATACCACGCCGTAGTAGACATGATACCCCCACCCCCAAGTCACATTATTCTGACACTGGTCAATCAGTTAAAAACCTTCTCCTAACAATGAAGGAGTGCATTACATATTATGGGTTGTTTAATTTGAATACTGAGTTTGGCTGTCAGCCATATATATATATCCTCATGGGCTGTTATCCTATTGGAAATTTGAAAATAAAACATATACTTAATAACGTATCTTTAAACCAACTAAATTCATTGATAATTGGTGTTAAGTGACCGTGATCTTAACGATATTAGTTGTACACTATAATTTCTTGCGTACTAAATATACTAGTTTGTATGAGCAGATCACACTATTGCGTACTAAATATACTAGTTTGTATGAGCAGATCACACTATTGCGTACTAAATATACTAGTTTGTATGAGCAGATCACACTATTGCGTACTAAATATACTAGTTTGTATGAGCAGATCACACTATTGCGTACTAAATATACTAGTTTGTATGAGCAGATCACATTATTGCGTACTAAATATACTAGTTTGTATGAGCAGATCACACTATTGCGTACTAAATATGCTAGTTTGTATGAGCAAATCACACTACTGCGTACTAAATATGCTAGTTTGTATGAGCAGATCACACTACTGCGTACTAAATATGCTAGTTTGTATGAGCAGATCACACTACTGCGTACTAAATATACTAGTTTGTATGAGCAGATCACACTATTGCGTACTAAATATACTAGTTTGTATGAGCAGATCACACTATTGCGTACTAAATATGCTAGTTTGTATGAGCAGATCACACTACTGCGTACTAAATATACTAGTTTGTATGAGCAGATCACACTATTGCGTACTAAATATACTAGTTTGTATGAGCAGATCACACTATTGCGTACTTACTATTGCGTACTGAATATACTAGTTTGTATGAGCAGATCACACTATTGCGTACTTACTATTGCGTACTGAATATACTAGTTTGTATGAGCAGATCACACTATTGCGTACTAAATATACTAGTTTGTATGAGCAGATCACACTATTGCGTACTTACTATTGCGTACTGAATATACTAGTTTGTATGAGCAGATCACACTATTGCGTACTTACTATTGCGTACTGAATATACTAGTTTGTATGAGCAGATCACACTATTGCGTACTAAATATACTAGTTTGTATGAGCAGATCACACTATTGCGTACTTACTATTGCGTACTGAATATACTAGTTTGTATGAGCAGATCACACTATTGCGTACTAAATATACTAGTTTGTATGAGCAGATCACACTATTGCGTACTTACTATTGCGTACTAAATATACTAGTTTGTATGAGCAGATCACACTATTGCGTACTGAATATACTAGTTTGTATGAGCAGATCACTCTATTGCGTACTAAATATACTAGTTTGTATGAGCAGATCACACTATTGCGTACTAAATATACTAGTTTGTATGAGCAGATCACACTATCATTCAGTCGAATAATTAAAAACAGAAAATAATTTCGTTCTACTGATTATGTACTTGTAATTAAATCAAGGTTATTGGTTTAAACAATATTATTCAAGAAAATTAGGCGAACAATTTGTCAAATAATACAAGTACAGGTTTTGTGAAAACAAGATTATAATTGTGTAACTGTATGCCTCTTTTATAAGCAAGAACAACGCGCGTCATCATTACGATTTTACATACAAATAAAGCAACACTGAACACAATTAGCATGTCTTTGGAAATTGAACGAATGATAAAATAATTATCCAATTTAAGTACATGATATTATTAATTTGTTTGTTTTGTATACGTAGACCTTTTGCAGGTAAAAAACTTGTTTAAAACATAAATTGTTCACATATACTACTCAAACTTTGCACCTAAGCACCACGATTTCAAGTGGACATTTTATCATGACTGGTTTTACAACAGCATAATGCTCAACCATTGCTTTAGTTTTACGGTCTATTTATGTGAAATTCATTATTTTATTGTCAAAAATGTATTAGAAAACAATTTTCCTGTGTACTGTCGCATGCCACTCTACAAAATACAGTTTTGCGCGATATTTGGAATGAAATTGAGAAGTTGAAAAGGAGTGGTGTGGTTTGGTGTTTAGCACAATTTGAGTAGTATATTATAATGTCCTGCAACTGTAAACGTGCGGAACTGTCTAGTCACATAAAGTAATGACTAATCGATCTGAAGTTAACTGCATGTGAATAACAATTATTGATACACATATAATTATAAAGATTGCAGAGACGACGAGATGGGTGAATACAGAAATAGACGTGAGCGAAGGAGCAGGGTACAACAAGGCTCAGACTCCTGTATATAGGTAACTTATTAGTCAGATTCCTTTCTATAGGTAACTGTTTGGCCAGTTCAGACTGCTGTATATAGGTAGCTGTTTGGCCAGTCCAGACTTCTGCATATAGGTAACTATTGGACCAGTCCAGACTCCTGTATATAGGCAACTGTTGGGCCAGTCCAGACTCCTGTATATAGGTAATTGTTTGGACAGTCCAGACTCCTGTATATAGGTAACTTCCTGTTGGGCCAGTCTAGACTCCGGTAACTGTTTGGCCAGTCCAGATTCCTGTATATAGGTAGCTGTTTGGCCAGTCCAGACTCCTGTATATAGGTAATTGTTTGGACAGTCCAGACTCCTGTATATAGGTAACTTCCTGTTGGGCCAGTCTAGACTCCGGTAACTGTTTGGCCAGTCCAGATTCCTGTATATAGGTAGCTGTTTGGCCAGTCCAGACTCCTGTATATAGGTTAATTCATGTTGGGCCAGTCTAGACTCGTGTATATAGGTAATTGTTTGACCAGTTCAGACTCTTGTATATAGGTAGCTGTTTGACCAGTCCAGACTCCTGTATATAGGTAACTGTTTGGCCAGTCCAGACTCCTGTATATAGGTAACTGTTTGGCCAGTCCAGACTTCTGTATATAGGTAGCTGTTTGGCCAGTCCAGACTCCTGCATATAGGTAATTGTTGGGCCAGTCCAGACTCCTGTATATAGGTAACTTCATGTTGGGCCAGTCTAGACTCCTGTATATAGGTAACATTTTGACCAGTTCAGACTCCTGTAGTTTGGCCAGTCCCTCCTCCTGTATATAGGTAACTGTTTGGTAAGTTCAGACTCCTGTATATAGGTAGCTGTTTGGAAAGTTCAGACTGCGGTATATAGGTAACTGTTTGGCCAGTTCAGACTCCTGTAAATAGGTAGCTGTTTGGCCAGTCCAGACTTCTTTATACAGGTAATTGTTTACCCAGTTTAGATTCCTAAAACACA
Organism: Cyrtodaria siliqua; assembly: GCA_037043455.1. Lineage (NCBI taxonomy): Eukaryota > Metazoa > Mollusca > Bivalvia > Adapedonta > Hiatellidae > Cyrtodaria > Cyrtodaria siliqua. The sequence continues at coordinate 33,989 of JAWPHD010007255.1, forward strand.
AATTAAACAAATACGTTTTCTTTAAACTATCTAATACATATATTGTTCATGCAATATATCCACCTTTTATTGTTTACTGAAAACGCTTTTAAGAATAATGGTAGACGGTATTTATTTTGACTTACGATAAAATTATCTTATTTCATAAAACAGGGTGACATGTAAATTATTGCTTTATGGCTCTATAAACCTACATAGGATGAGCGTCCATAGCATCAGACGATATGTTGAAGTGCTTTAAATGTCATGTATTTTTACTAATCTCACGATAATAAACCAACAACAAGATACTAATAGACTAGTATGGTACTGTAAGTGTTATACAAGACGTCACACAAAACACGTGATACATTTTATACGGAGCACTGGAGCATTTTAAAACAACAGGGATAATTATTATTATTTTCTCCGCCAGAAATTCACTAATCCCTAGTGGATCCCAGGGCAAGCTGGGGATGGTCCTGGAGAAGATGCACAGGGGAGATATACTGTCACAGCATGAGGCGTCGTCTGCTCTCAGGGACTATAATCAAATGCTTGTCAACATGGCCGATCTAGAAAGGAGGACAAAACACATGAAGGTACTAAATGAGGATGCATTTACGCCACCCTAAATGTGATATATGAATTATTAGATTACACGCACTTGCGAATATCTTCGTTCTTACATCGGCAGACAATGTTGGATGTTGAATGTTGTTTAACGACTCATAAACACACACTAGGTTATTAAAAAGCGTTCAGACAGTAAAATGTAAGATACATAGCAATTAATGAACCTGCCTTACTCTTACTAACGAATAGATAGATTCCTATGATTATTGTATACGTGCTCAGAGGAACGACCCCGACACACGGGTTTACATCCCCCGGTCAGACTTGAAATCGGGTGCTCCGTATTAAACCGTTACCCAGCTATGGTGTTTAGTTCAATGGCAATATAATTACTTGTTCAATGCATTCCTACAGGGATAATGAACATTACGAAATGGTTCGAAAGACTATTTTTCAATTTGTATTTCTATTTTTAATGTTTCGAAGGGCTGAGTAAAACACTAAAGCTGAAAAGGATGATATGGCTTGTATCATGTTATCATATACGTGTTTCTTCATAGTATGTGTTTATGTGTGGACAGAGGTGATCATCACTGGCCCTTGTACCGCACTAGACTGGGTGAATAAAGGGATCGTATTTAATTACAGTGTTACTGCAAATGTATTGAAAGTGTACTCGATAATTACAGTAATTTATATTAAAGGGACAAACAGGAATCCTTTAAACCGGCTTTCATATATTAATAATAACAACAGTGTTTACGGTTACTTCTCTATTCTACCATTTGGTACTAATATATGAACTGAACTGAATTGGATTTTATAGTCGCACCTCAGCTACGATCATATGGCCACTTTTCCAGCTTCCATCGGTGGAGGAAGACCCCAGGTGCCCCTCCGGGCAATTTTCGTGCACTGGCAGGACCAGGGTAGAAAACCGACCCGAAGCCAGCTGGAAAGCTTCCTCAACAAGATTTCTAGGCCCATGAGGGATCGAACCCACAGTGGTACTAATATATTATTGGTGAAATAATCAATACGTATTACTATACAAAAACAATTTGCGTTTTACTAAAGGAAAAAAGAAACGCAACTCGGGAATGTCCTCTTTATATTATATGTATAATATGCTTCTGTTAATCGAATGGTACATGGCTACGTTTCCTTTCGAAAAAAAAGAAAAAAAAGTTTCGTCCTTTCTCTTACTAGTTCCAACCTTATTTTTTTACAAAACAACTTGGAAATTCTCTGGCGTATTACGTGAAATTAAAATGCAGTAAATAAGTTATATAGCGCAAAATCCCGAGTTACGTTTCTTTTTTCTGTTAGTACACACGAGTTCGACTAAACACATGCGTCATTAGCGTACAATATCAAATGACAGTTATATAAAATATTCATGAACTAAATTGTTTTGCTTGAAATGATAACTGCAAATTACTTTTTCACTTGAATAGTTGCAGTCAGCACCAGAAGATTTACTGCTAAAGAAATCGCTTAATTTACAAGATCCGGATTTGGTTGTCATCACAAAAGACAAAAAGAACAGGCTTCAAGAACAGCTAGAACGGAAAGATAAACTAATCGCAGATCTTCAGAAGAAGTTAGTAAATTATTCCTATTAAATTATGTTTTCGTTTTCAGGTTCCATTTAACAGCTTCATATCGACTGAATGTAATCAAATAACTTAGATACGATCTATTTTATCTTAATGTTATTTAATGTCAATTAGTGAAAATAATGAGTTTTTGAAAAATGTTTGTATTACTTCCCCGAGATTGAATATGATCTAAAGCAAGATTTAGAGTGTAATCAGATAAGTTAATTAGTCCTTTACTCCTCAAGGCGGATTCAGGATATTAGTATGGGTCCAACTTAATATTCATACTTTCCCCCCCTCAAATATCGGTGGGTATGTGGGGTGCGGGGTCCGGACGCTATCTAAATAAGTACAAAGTACTGTGTATGAATAAAACCGATATAAAGGCTTTAATGATTAAAGGTGTTTCCTTTAAAAAAACACAACTATATTGCCCTACATTATATGTTTTTCTTACACTTTCTAGATTGAAAGATCTGTCTCACGCCACGGCGAGTAAGGCCAATATAGATATCTCCGTATCTGATATTGCCCCACCCAACAAAATTGTGGATGAATTCTGTGACCTGTACGAAAAAGAGTGGTTACATGCCTTCGAAACTCTCAAGGCATCATGGAAGGATGAAGAGAAAGCTATCCACACACTGTTCCGGATTGTTAGGGTAATCCGTTTCTCTCAATACCTCACTGAATGATAAGAACAAAGTAAACGAGAGTAATATACGCAATAGCTCGGACAGTTAGAGTAATGTGTCCCAGAGGGTTATTAGAATAAGTTATTTAAAACGCGTTTTATGTTCTGTTTTTTTTCCTGGTTGCTTGAGAAATAAAACGTTTAAGTGTATAAGCTACATTTCCTGTTCGACTTTTATACCTTCTTTTACAATGTTTACTATTTGCTCTAAATCCAAAATATCTGTATACAGATGAGCTACTTATTTAAAACAATGACATATAGATCTAGCAACCTCTCCTTATAATTGTGCACCATTGACCAAAATATATAGTTTTTTAAATAAAATGTTGATTTTTTTCCGTAATGTCTATATATACATTTGACATGTCTATATTGTTATTTTAATTTGTTTAAACATGTTTATAGGGCCTCGGAGGGAAATTAGGCATGACAAACTGCAAGCTTTCTAGTAAAATCAAGAGTGTTAACATTTAAATAATAAACGAATACGTCTGCCTTTATGATCTTCAGAAATCAACACCATACTATACAGCAATATTTGGATGACTCTTGATATTTCATTCATTCGATTCATTTAACCCTTACATGTATATATAATGGACTGTTCTTTCTTTGAATTTAAACCATTCCATTTATGTGACAAAGGGGTGTTTTACTGATCAGCAGGACATTGTAAACCCTGATCAGCCTGCGAGTTTTACTCGCAGGCTGATCTGGGTATACAATGAACGCAAAGGATATTATAGTCATGCTTAGCGGGTTAAGGGTTAACATTTCTGACTTCCGCTATCCATTTCACTTTTGTATCTAATTCCATTTAACAAACGTGGTCAGTGAAAGTTACATCTCGTGTTCGACTTGTATATCTACTGTTTGGTGTATTGAAACGGAATGTTAATTAAAAACTAACCATACCACATTTCAGCATGCATACGTATTCTGCTTTGACATATCCGAAACGCAGAGAGACGCAGTAGAGCACTTCAGCGATCAACTGCAAGAGACCTTGCTACATCCCACTTTCAATCATCCAGTCCAAAAACGTGTAAGTAAGCTGCTGTTTGATGAGCTGTTGTAATCAGGTGTTTATGATTCGCAGATAATAATAATAATCATACATTCTTCAGTTTAACGGTTCAAATCTAAACGTGTACTTTATTATAGTTAAGCTGTAATATTTGAGCGTGATTTTGGATACCAATAGAATAATATTACGTGCCGAGTACCGAAATAATTAAAGCGAACATGTTTGCCATCTTTTAAGACGTTTAAAGGATTAATGCGTTTTTAAAAATAACAAATATACTAGGCGACACTTATAAGAACTCCGATTTTAAATGCTAATTAAAACATTTATTTTTCATCTTAATTTGCTTAAATTTTGAACACGTTCATTAAACAGAAAGCGGAAACTTTTTGTAAAAATTGTACATTCTATTTAAACGATATGAAATAAAGCGCAACTGGGGGTATGTAATAGCGTTGTATAGTGTCGATATGTAAGTATTAACCCTTATACATTTAGACATACAAAGCTTCGGCATTGGTTGGTGTGGATGCCCAGAAGTTCACGGCGGTAGGGCGCAAACTACTTGGGGAATACAGAAACATTCTGGTAACTCAGGCCATACCAGGTGTACAAGAGGTACAAGCATATGGTTGTACCTTATTTCTTATGCTACGACCATGCATTTAGGTTCTGATAGTTGTAGATAAACTGGTATAATATTCAAATACGTGTACACAATAGTGTTTAATATTTCAATACATTTTTTGTATAAACCCGAAACTCAAACAGACGTATTAACTACCAACGATCCCGACTGTCGATTTCAGTTTTATCTCAGTGTACAAAAACAATAAAATAACAGCAATATAACAGCAATGCAGGTCAATAAAATCAATACAACAGTAAAATAGTGATTTATTAATTATCTTTTATTTATATATTTCAGCTCTTTCGGAAAGTGAAACTTCCGGAAATATTTGGAAGCGAGTTTGTAAACAAGGCGGTAAGAGATTTCGTAAACAGAACGGTTGAATTGATATGGCTTATGGTAATACAAGAACCGCCAATGATGGTCTACTGGTTGGAACCGAAACGGACAGTTCTTCCAGACTATTTCAATTTCTTCAAGTCCAAGGGAACATTTGTCAAACAGATGGTTTGGCCGGCGGTGTTTGTAAAGGAAGATGGCGGTATACTAAGTAAAGGTGTGATTTTGGCAACCATGACAGATACTGATGACTAATGCGAGGTCGTGTAAGAAATGGCCACATGAATGTGTTTTACTGTATGTATACTGAACAAAAAAAGAAACGTCAGATTTTTTTGCTGGTATTTCCATAGGCCAGATTTTGAGGGCGTATAAAAGCTTAAACAGCGTTTAAATAATGCAATGTTTGATGTTTGTAAGCACACTTAAGTGAGTACTAAATATCCCGTTAAACAGTTTCAAATTTGCCAAGCAATAATATTTTATGGATGATGTGGAAATGTTAAAGGGAGGTAATTTAATGATTGTTGATAATCAAAATCTGCCATCTACACAATCTGTGTTATGTTGTTTTGTGATTTTTTTGGTAAGGAACATATACAGACTATTGTCTCAAACAAATTTCGGTAATTTAATTTGTTTTTGTGGCCAAAATGCATGTTTCAAGAAAAGGGGCTAACTCCCTTGTGTACTGAACTTTTCAATAACATCATTGTTTGGACTATTGTTGGCGGTCTATCTAATTATTCTTAAAACATCATTAATTTGTTTCTGTTTTGCTGTCTAGACAATCTGCATAGGCGGACGTTTCTTTTTTTGTTCAGTATATATACGGCCATTTCTAGACAATATTACACCTGTGGATTTTAGAGCTATAAAACGAACATATTTAAGACAACAGCGACAAAAACACTATGTTTGAAAATAATTTAATGACATAAAACAGCATGGAACAAAAGCAATACATACTAAATTTTAAAAGTTTAAGGCAATAATCATGTGTTCTACTTGCACTCAATGGCTTGTGAGAGTTCAGATACTGAGGTTGGTGAGGAGTTGTGGGGCAGGGGTCATTTTGTAAGACATTTTAATGAACAAAATATCTACTTTTTTGTCAACTGGCTAATTATATGCCCTATGATTGTAAAATTTCGATCCACATTCTCGTTTTGACACAATAGTGGGGAGGGGTTGTCAATAAGTATATTATTGTGGGGCTTGACCTCACTACACCCATATTCCTACTCCGATGAGTATATTTCAAAAAGCGTCTTCGCCATTTTTTTGTGATGATCTTTTGTTGTGTTTTTATCCTAATAAAGATTTTTCATATTATTATCTCTTTATCGTAAATTATTTATCATCATCCACCTCATCATGTGTGTGTGTGTGCGTGCGTGCGTGCGCGTGCGTGTTTATGTTTGTGTGTGTGTGTGTGTGTGTGTGTGTGTGTGTTATGCTAAATGCGCTACACCTTTTGCCAACAGCGGTCCATCTTTGCTCAAGAAAATGGCTGGCCATACGCAATTCTGTACGGTGGTACCATTCCGCGTGAATGGTTTGAATACGCTGCTGGCGCGCTCGCCTTTTTCACAGAATTCCAGGTGCATCGGTGGGCTCTGCACGCTCATCATCCATATGACTTCTACGACGCGGTCAATGTAAACTACTTGGTGATTGGTCGGGTGGTGGGCAGGGTGAATCGTTTTCAGCACCTCCTCGTAGAAGAGCTAGAAATATAATAATTACAACACTTCACATAAATGAACATATAAGTAAACAGCCACTTTTGGCTTTTTCGATCTCAATAAATAAGACAAATTGCAGAATTGCCGGTTTATCAGTTTTTCGTCAGATAAAAACAACAACATACTATTTACATGTATTTGTTAATTTATTTTCAAGCACAACTTTTGGCAACTTATGGTAAGCGTCCACTTATAAAGTTATATCAAGTTTAAAATATCAATGTAATATTTGTGGAAATATACAGTGGGATTTGACAACGGAGTTGTTAATTTTCTAATAAAGGCGTTCCAATCATATCATTGAACGTACATACCCACTTAACAACGGGAAGAGAAGCAGCTGCTGCGCATTTTCTAAACTCCTTTATCATGTCGTCTCCATCACGTACCATAGCTAACAGATGACGATCCGGAGATGATTGAGCTTCTAGTGAGGCCTATATCAATATAGAAGAAACACATCATAATACATTAACATGCATTTATGAACATGAGCATGATGATACGGATCACAATCCCTTACTGCTCTAGTTGGTACGACTCCAACATAAGAAAACAATGGACTGAACAGTATGCGATTATGATCGGAATTATGAAGCTGAGCGATAAATACATCTATGTAACTATAACATATATGTCATGGGAATGAGTCAATAGAGTAATTAACTATCGTTATATCGATATATTTATATCTAAGATGGTTTATAAAAATACTCAATGCTGATTGGCTATTGAGGAGTTTTTAAAAAAGCTATCTAACATGGTTTATGAAAATAGTCAATGCTGATTGGCTATTGAGAGGTTTCTAAAAGACCCATTATATAAACCTCTGACGTCACGTCCTTCTACCGTTAGAACGTCATTTTAAACGATTTTCAACGTCAGAAAACATCCAAAACATCGATTACGTTAGTTAAGGCAACGTTACGTTCAAACAACAAATTGAACTTGTTCGAAACACGATAAGGCTGTATATTTTCTGCTTTTGGTGCTGAGAGATGGACGTACAATGTAAGTTGTGAGAATGTGTTTGTATAATGTTCAATGTGTATATAAAATACGTAAAAAAATCCATGTCACATAAAAAAAATAAAACATTTCCAGCGGGTTTATATTGTGGGAGATCAAATCTTGGTGTTTGGGACTTGAAACACATCGAAACCGCGGGTCTACGGTCGTTAGTATCGATGGTCTTCAAGTCCATTCCACCAGGTTTTGATTTAGGACAATATAAACCCGCTGTAAATATTTTATTTCTTAATTTGGTTTCTTTTTCCTGAACGAATTGCACATAACCGCCACTACATAAATCATGTTACAGATACCTCTAAATCTGGCATGTATCAATGTTTTCCCCTCTGTGGTGTGGGGGTTTCGAATACCCCGGGGATCAGACAGAAATAAATTCCCGTTAGACCGACAACGATGCCAGCGTAAAGATAAGGACCTAACCTTTGGAATTTTACATCAATTTTACTCGTAGAAATGAGAATTAGACAATCAGTTTGTACATATGTATAACGGCCATGGGTTTGCCAGGGTGGAGCAAAATATTATTAACTGCATTACCCTGAACTGTGTAATGTTTGGATACAGAACGACTTACCATGGACAGTTGTGTGATGTTTGGATACAGAACGACTTACCACGGACAGTTGCGTGATGTTTGGATACAGAACGACTTACCATGGACAGTTGTGTGATGTTTGGATACAGAACGACTTACCATGGACAGTTGCGTGATGTTTGGATACAGAACAACTTACCATGGACAGTTGCGTGATGTTCCAGTATATATCAACTTACCCTAGGCTGTTGCATTAAGTTTGAACACAGAGCAACTTAAATTATTCTAGACTGTTACGTAATTTTCAAATACAGAGCAACTTACGCTAGACTGTTTCGTGATGTTCGAATACAGGGCAACGTACTTTACACTGTTGCGTGATGTTCGAATACAGAGCAACTTACTCTACACTGGTGCGTGATGTTTGAATATAGAGCATCGACGCTAGACTGTTGAGTGATGTTCAAATACAGAGCAACTTACTCTAGAGTGTTGCGTTATGTTCGAATACAACGCAACTTACGCTTGTAGACTGTTGCGTGATGTTTGAATACACAGAAACTTACTCTAGACTGTCGTAATGTTCGAATACACAGCAACTTACTCTAGACTGTTACATGATGTTCGAATACGGAGCAATTTACTCTTGTGTGATGTTTGAATACAGAGCAACTTACTTTACACTGGTGCGTGATGTTTGAATATGGAGCAACGTACGTTAGACTGTTGCGTGATGTTCAAATACAGAGCAACTTACTCTAGATGTTGCGTGATGTTTGAATACAGATCAACGTACGCTAGGCTGTTACATGATGTTCGAATACGGAGCAACTTACTCTAGACTGTACGTAATGTTCGAATATACTTCAACTTAATCTAGACTGTTACGCGATGTTCGAATACGGAGCAACTTTCTCTTGACTGTTGTGTGATGTTCGAATACAAATCAACTTACTCTAGATTGTTACTCGATGTTCGAATACGGAGTAACTTACTATTGACTTGTTCGAATACGGAGCAACTTACTCGTGACTGTTGCGTGATGTTCGAATACGGAGCAACTTACTCTTGACTGTTGCGTGATGTTCGAATACGGAGCAACTTACTCTTGACTGTTGCGTGATGTTCGAATACGGAGCAACTTACTCTTGACTGTTTCGTGATGTTGGAATACGGAGCAATTTACTCTTGACTGTTGCGTGATGTTCGAATACGGAGCAACTTACTCTTGACTGTGGCGTGATGTTCGAATACGGAGCAACTTACTCTTGACTGTTGTTTGATGTTCGAGTACGGAGAAACTTATTCTAGACTGTTGCGTGATGTTCGAATACGGAGCAACTTACTCTTGACTGCTGTGTGATGTTCGAATACGGAGCAACTTACTCTTGACTGTTACGTGATGTTCGAATACGGAGCAACTTACTCTTGACTGTTGTTTGATGTTCGAGTAGGGAGAAACTTATTCTAGACTGTTGCGTGATGTTCGAATACGGAGCAACTTACTATTTGACGGCTGTGTGATGTTCGAATACGGAGCAACTTACTCTTGACTGTTGAGTGAAGTTCGAATACACAGCAATTTACTCTTGACTATTACGTGATGTTCGAATACGGAGCAATTTACTCTAGACTGTTACGTGATGTTCGAATACGGAGCAACTTATTCTAGACTGTTACGTGATGTTCGAATACGGAGCAACTTTTTCTTGACTGTTGTGTGATGTTCGAATACGGAGCAACTTACTCTTGACTGTTACGTGATGTTCGAATACGGAGCAACTTACTCTAGACTGTTACGTGATGTTCGAATACGGAGCAACTTATTCTAGACTGTTACGGGATGTTCGAATACGGAGGAACTTACTCTTGACTGTTGTGTGATGTTCGAATACGGAGCAACTTACTCTAGACTGTTACGTGATGTTCGAATACGGAGCAACTTACTCTTGACTGTAACGTGATGTTCGAATACGGAGCAACTTATTCTAGACTGTTACGGGATGTTCGAATACGGAGCAACTTACTCTTGACTGTTGTTTGATGTTCGAGTAGGGAGAAACTTATTCTAGACTGTTGCGTGATGTTCGAATACGGAGCAACTTACTATTTGACGGCTGTGTGATGTTCGAATACGGAGCAACTTACTCTTGACTGTTGAGTGAAGTTCGAATACACAGCAATTTACTCTTGACTATTACGTGATGTTCGAATACGGAGCAATTTACTCTAGACTGTTACGTGATGTTCGAATACGGAGCAACTTATTCTAGACTGTTACGTGATGTTCGAATACGGAGCAACTTTTTCTTGACTGTTGTGTGATGTTCGAATACGGAGCAACTTACTCTTGACTGTTACGTGATGTTCGAATACGGAGCAACTTACTCTAGACTGTTACGTGATGTTCGAATACGGAGCAACTTATTCTAGACTGTTACGGGATGTTCGAATACGGAGGAACTTACTCTTGACTGTTGTGTGATGTTCGAATACGGAGCAACTTACTCTAGACTGTTACGTGATGTTCGAATACGGAGCAACTTACTCTAGACTGTAACGTGATGTTCGAATACGGAGCAACTTATTCTAGACTGTTGCGGGATGTTCGAATACGGAGCAACTTACTCTAGACTGTTACGTGTTGTTCGAATACGGAGCAACTTACTCTTGACTGTTGCGTGATGTTCGAATACGGAGCAACTTACTCTTGACTGTTGCGTGATGTTCGAATACGGAGCAACTTACTCTTGACTGTTTCGTGATGTTGGAATACGGAGCAATTTACTCTTGACTGTTGCGTGATGTTAGAATACGGAGCAACTTTCTCTTGACTGTGGCGTGATGTTCGAATACGGAGCAACTTACTCTTGACTGTTACGTGATGTTCGAATACGGAGCAACTTACTCTTGACTGTTGTTTGATGTTCGAGTACGGAGAAACTTATTCTAGACTGTTGCGTGATGTTCGAATACGGAGCAACTTACTCTTGACTGTTGAGTGAAGTTCGAATACACAGCAATTTACTCTTGACTGTTACGTGATGTTCGAATACGGAGCAACTTATTCTAGACTGTTACGTGATGTTCGAATACGGAGCAACTTTTTCTTGACTGTTGTGTGATGTTCGAATACGGAGCAACTTATTCTTGACTGTTACGTGATGTTCGAATACGGAGCAACTTATTCTAGACTGTTACGTGATGTTCGAATACGGAGGAACTTACTCTTGACTGTTGTGTGATGTTCGAATACGGAGCAACTTACTCTTGACTGTTACGTGATGTTCGAATACGGAGCAACTTACTCTAGACTGTTACGTGATGTTCGAATACGGAGCAACTTATTCTAGACTGTTACGGGATGTTCGAATACGGAGGAACTTACTCTTGACTGTTGTGTGATGTTCGAATACGGAGCAACTTACTCTAGACTGTTACGTGATGTTCGAATACGGAGCAACTTATTCTAGACTGTTACGGGATGTTCGAATACGGAGGAACTTACTCTTGACTGTTGTGTGATGTTCGAATACGGAGCAACTTACTCTAGACTGTTACGTGATGTTCGAATACGGAGCAACTTATTCTAGACTGTTACGGGATGTTCGAATACGGAGGAACTTACTCTTGACTGTTGTGTAATGTTCGAATACGGAGCAACTTACTCTAGACTGTTACGTGATGTTCGAATACGGAGCAACTTATTCTAGACTGTTACGTGATGTTCGAATACGGAGGAACTTACTCTTGACTGTTGTGTGATGTTCGAATACGGAGCAACTTACTCTAGACTGTTACGTGATGTTCGAATACGGAGCAACTTACTCTTGACTGTAACGTGATGTTCGAATACGGAGCAACTTATTCTAGACTGTTACGGGATGTTCGAATACGGAGCAACTTACTCTTGACTGTTGTTTGATGTTCGAGTAGGGAGAAACTTATTCTAGACTGTTGCGTGATGTTCGAATACGGAGCAACTTACTATTTGACGGCTGTGTGATGTTCGAATACGGAGCAACTTACTCTTGACTGTTGAGTGAAGTTCGAATACACAGCAATTTACTCTTGACTATTACGTGATGTTCGAATACGGAGCAATTTACTCTAGACTGTTACGTGATGTTCGAATACGGAGCAACTTATTCTAGACTGTTACGTGATGTTCGAATACGGAGCAACTTTTTCTTGACTGTTGTGTGATGTTCGAATACGGAGCAACTTACTCTTGACTGTTACGTGATGTTCGAATACGGAGCAACTTACTCTAGACTGTTACGTGATGTTCGAATACGGAGCAACTTATTCTAGACTGTTACGGGATGTTCGAATACGGAGGAACTTACTCTTGACTGTTGTGTGATGTTCGAATACGGAGCAACGTACTCTAGACTGTTACGTGATGTTCGAATACGGAGCAACTTACTCTAGACTGTAACGTGATGTTCGAATACGGAGCAACTTATTCTAGACTGTTACGGGATGTTCGAATACGGAGCAACTTACTCTAGACTGTTACGTGTTGTTCGAATACGGAGCAACTTACTCTTGACTGTTGCGTGATGTTCGAATACGGAGCAACTTACTCTTGACTGTTGCGTGATGTTCGAATACGGAGCAACTTACTCTTGACTGTTTCGTGATGTTGGAATACGGAGCAATTTACTCTTGACTGTTGCGTGATGTTAGAATACGGAGCAACTTTCTCTTGACTGTGGCGTGATGTTCGAATACGGAGCAACTTACTCTTGACTGTTACGTGATGTTCGAATACGGAGCAACTTACTCTTGACTGTTGTTTGATGTTCGAGTACGGAGAAACTTATTCTAGACTGTTGCGTGATGTTCGAATACGGAGCAACTTACTCTTGACTGTTGAGTGAAGTTCGAATACACAGCAATTTACTCTTGACTGTTACGTGATGTTCGAATACGGAGCAACTTATTCTAGACTGTTACGTGATGTTCGAATACGGAGCAACTTTTTCTTGACTGTTGTGTGATGTTCGAATACGGAGCAACTTATTCTTGACTGTTACGTGATGTTCGAATACGGAGCAACTTATTCTAGACTGTTACGTGATGTTCGAATACGGAGGAACTTACTCTTGACTGTTGTGTGATGTTCGAATACGGAGCAACTTACTCTTGACTGTTACGTGATGTTCGAATACGGAGCAACTTACTCTAGACTGTTACGTGATGTTCGAATACGGAGCAACTTATTCTAGACTGTTACGGGATGTTCGAATACGGAGGAACTTACTCTTGACTGTTGTGTGATGTTCGAATACGGAGCAACTTACTCTAGACTGTTACGTGATGTTCGAATACGGAGCAACTTATTCTAGACTGTTACGGGATGTTCGAATACGGAGGAACTTACTCTTGACTGTTGTGTGATGTTCGAATACGGAGCAACTTACTCTAGACTGTTACGTGATGTTCGAATACGGAGCAACTTATTCTAGACTGTTACGGGATGTTCGAATACGGAGGAACTTACTCTTGACTGTTGTGTAATGTTCGAATACGGAGCAACTTACTCTAGACTGTTACGTGATGTTCGAATACGGAGCAACTTATTCTAGACTGTTACGTGATGTTCGAATACGGAGCAACTTATTCTAGACTGTTACGGGATGTTCGAATACGGAGGAACTTACTCTTGACTGTTGTGTGATGTTCGAATACGGAGCAACTTACTCTAGACTGTTACGTGATGTTCGAATACGGAGCAACTTATTCTAGACTGTTACGGGATGTTCGAATACGGAGCAACTTACTCTTGACTGTTGTGTGATGTTCGGATACAACATCTCATTCTCTACTCCCATCAGCATATTCACCATCTGTCTCTCGGCTGTCTTCATGCAATACTCATAAGCATTCTGTAAACAATATTTATATAAAGGTTGTTAAATATTGCTAATCCACAAAACATAAGTCTATTTGCGAAAAAACCCCAGATCATGTATACTAGACCAGTAGAATACTATTATAAGCTGATTTAAAATAGTAATATAAAACTATAATACATATGTTCTTGCCTTCTGTACATATTAACAAGGTGCAAGGTAATCTTAAATAAATCAGCCAACGACAACGATACTCCATGGTTATCATGGAACCTGCGACTTTACATTCATAGATATATGTCTTTACGTCGGTTCATCCTGCCAGGACCAATATATAAATAGACACACGTTCATACCGTAGGATTTCCATGTTAATACCTGTATATTAGAAAGAAAAACAACGATACTCTAAACTCAATTTAACAAATAAAATCAGATTTAGTAAGATTGATCAACAGCTTTAGATGATGCTTCCTATATAAGCACTAGAACTTCATTATTCACAGGTGAACATTGTTGATTGCTTTTTTTTTACGCCATTCCGTATACTCTACCAACCTGTGCATGGCAGAGTTATTGCCCTTGATGACGTCAAAATAAGAGAAAGTCCGATTGTTTACGCGATAACATTAGTAAACAGTCCTTTTAATCAGATATAGTTTTCAAAAAAAAATTCTCTTACACTTTACAAATGCAGCTTTACAAATATAGATATTACCTGTAGTATTTTAGTCAGGTGATTTATGGTCTCGTTGCCATCTCGGTACGACTTGTTCAGTTCCTCATAGGCTATCGTCCACTCTCGTTTGTAAATATCTGCAAACATGTCCGCAACCTGTTGAGGACTGTTCATATTATCCATGTCATCGCTCTTGCCGCTACGTAATCTCTCTGATGCAATACGGCTTATTCTAATAGAGAAATGTTAGAATTGTTTAACATTTTAACAATACAACAATGAAGAAAGGTAAGGAATTATTACATGTAATAACGATTTAACTTTTAACTGCAATGAAATATTGACATTATGTGAGTTTTCGCCTCTCACCGCTGCGGGTTCGAATCCAACTAGGAGCTCTGTTTATTAAGTGAGAATGTGTAGATACTTACAGATGGTGGGATGTAAACAGTACTGGCTCACCAAGAAGAAATGGGGTGGTCTGCCTCAACCAAAATAACATCGACCGTCAAATATGACCTAACGTGTGCTAAAATGGCTGAAAACATCATTCAAACAAAGAAATATGTGCGTTGCCCCTTTTAGTCAATAGCTCCCTTTTGACAGATTATTCAGCAATACTACAGCACCAGGTTATATGCTACACACGTTTGACCTATCGCTAACCGTGGTTTTGTTTCTTTGGTAGTACTGTTCATGTATTATAATATATGACGATACTGTTTAATCGATTATAAGGTCTCACACCTCTATTATCTATTAAATCTCACGGACCTAGAGACAAAAGGAAAACAGAAAATAAAATTATATATTTTTTCTCAATTTTAGGCAATTTTTAATTTGAAAAATAGGTTTCCTTTGCTTTAGCATACATCTGCAGTGTAAAAGGCAGATGGTACTGAAAATCCCATGTTGATATGAGGTTTCATTCAAATTTCAGAAGTGTTTGACATAAGCACCACATATTCAGCTAGATTGTATTTTCCATAGGGGTCACATAAACATGAGCGAGAAAAAAACCCAACTTGTCTAACTTATGTATTTTATTATTTTAAATTACTGGTCTTCGCTATACTGAAGATATTAAACCAACAATAATGTCTGCTGTCCAGCTTAGAAGCTCATATGTTGGAAAAGGCTGTTCAGTAACCTTATGGGAACATTAATTGAGGTGTCATACCATAAACTAGAATATCATCTTTGCACGTGTAACGGATATATAATCGAGAGTTTGTGATCAGAATCAGGATTTAATTGTAATGCCTGTGACCTATCCAATGTAATACCCCTTGTTTTCCGTTGTAACCTTTTATTGTATGTTGTAGGTGTTTTGGGGTTACCATGAAATGGGCAATATATTTATGTCAACTTTATACGTTGTCTTTATATACTTTTACTCTGAGACACCCATGTAGTATATAGTAGAAGGCGGAACAGAAAAAAAGTACTCACTGGTTGCTGACTTGTTTGGGATCGTCACGTCTGCGTACTTCGTATCTGTCATACTCGGAACCCGATGGCGCCGACTGGCTTGGCTCATACTGTCGACGGTCTCTGTGCTCCAGTTCCGTCTCCCGCTTCCTTCGGATGAAATCCTTTTCACTCTCTGCTGTGTGTTGTGGCGGATAACCGCGATCCGGGGTTTGCTTCTTTGCCCCATAGCGACCATTTGGTGTAATTGACATTGAGTTCCGACCAGACTACAATAAAAGAAAACATGGTTCAATTTCCTATCACAACCCCACTATATGGTCATGTGATTTACAAACTTCGTAAGATCTTTGGTCATAATGACTGTCATACAATCTTAAACGTATTAACAAGTTTAAAATAGGTTATACCCCGATCGTTTTGCAACGCACTGCATTGCGGACAGAGTGTGTACCCTATGATGACGTTTATCTAAATCCTCATAGGATGGTAGCGTTTCATATTTGTCTTAAATCGTGTCTTGTTGCTCTGACCTCTGCCAAGTGATAGAGTACTTGCTTTGTGGCTTTCTATGATTTTGTCTCTTTTTTTTTTATATATAAATGATTATTTATGTGTTATAGTTACAAAGCCGATTAATGCTTCCAGCAAGTGATCGAGTACTTGCTTTGTGGCTTTCTATGTTTTTGTCTTTTTTTATATATATATACATGATCATTTATGTGTTATAGTTTTAAATCCGATTAATTCTGCCTTGTTTGTTAGAGAATATAACCTGGCGGGGATATCTTTATTTGACAATAAGGTAAGTGTGAGGTTTCGTGCATCCTAGAACCTGGTTTAAACCCCTAGTGGCCTTTTGTGCCACATACCGTTCCAAGGCGGTAGCCCTATCGGCAACCCTTTTATGTTTGTGTTGTCATATATTGCCTTTTATATATCTTTGTAATTGTTATTTGTTTCTGTGCGTGTTTGTGGTTGACTGTGATCTTGAATGTTACGTTTCCTGCTCGAGTTTTATATCTACTTTTCCGATGCTTTATACACTAGTATGTGACACATATTTGTTAACGGTGCTTAAGTGAATGGTTGTCTAGCCTTCTTATAACTATGACGGGGAAAGGAATGGGCATTTTTAATGCTAAAATAACATCTTCATTAACCATACAATACTAGTTTAACGATGGCTGCAAATCAAATAAACAACATCAACTGCATAATACCTCAACTGAACTGCATAATACATCAACTGCATAATACAAGAGTTAAACAAAGAGTTCACTACGGATGTATGTAAAACATTATCATACCGGTGTCCCCTGAATGTGGTCCACTAAATTATCAATCTCATCCCGGGCAGCGGGCATTAGGCCATTGGTGCGTGCATTGCGTAGGTCGGTCCAGTTACCCTTTTCCGCCATCGACAGTAATTTGGAGAACGACTCGGTAACACTGTGTCTTCCTGTTAATAAATTCAGCATGTGTCAACAATTCATAACTTTTCATTGCAGAGATGTTGAGATTTTATCTTATTTTCAGTAGGTGATAAAATGTGTGTTACTCGGTTTTTATTCTTAGGTTCTATATAAAATAAACCAAGTAAAAAGACGATAAATTTCAAGATTTTCATTTTGACAGATACATATATTGAATCAATTTGCCTGAATGTGCATGGAATATGCAGAGTTTTAAAAGAATCACACTGTAGATACACCTTAATTTTAACAGTAAACTTGGTTGAACATCAAGGATAAAGACCGAGTTTATTACCTACCAGAATGTATTAGTTATGTCTTATTTTTGGACAGTGATTGGTCAGTTTTTTTGATGATACCCTATCAAAATTATGAATTGGTAATAGTGAAAATTGCTGCGAATAAAAACAACAAATTAAATAATTTACATATTCAATTTTAATGGTTTTACTCTTCCATTACGAGCAAAATGATATTATTATAAGATACATTTCTCAAAATAATTATTTAATTATAACGATACAGGCAAAAAGATTTTAAGTGTAATACATTTCTCCTACACACGTGTATCAATCGTGAACGCTCGGCCAATCCCGTCATTCCTCGGGATCATGCTGCGAAGCAGTGTACGAGATGTTGCGAATGACATGTGTATATGTAAAGAAAGACGATAGATTGATCAATACCAACCTGTCGTTTTCTGCAGATCGGCATTCATGCTCTCTATCGCCCTGGATGCAGCTTTAACATTGCCCCTGGTCAGTTCACTATGGTCTTGCTCCTCCATGGCGTAAAGGACTCGATTTACTGAACTAACTCGTCCGTCCTCCATTGTTAGAATTAATTAATATACACACTGGAGGATCTGTAAAACACGACTAAAGTATAATATATTGTTATAGTAAGAATATTTATATATTTAAATTTAAATAACTTACACTGAATATTTTAGTGACGAATTATTCCAAATCCTTACTATAGAAGTAATATTTTTAAACATTGTTTAGAAAAATAATTTACATAATTTGACTTTGTTTGTTTATCATTACATTAACGTTTAACTACACACACTGAAAATAATACTACTCCTTAATTTGTATCACAAGATCTTCAACTTCTTTTAAATTCACTTTATAATTATTTTATTTTTTTTAGATAATCAATGTTGCTTCCGTTTAAATCCTTTAATTCACTTAGTACATATGTATATATGAAATATTGTTAACTTTTGAAAGAGAAAAAGATGTTCCAACAAAATAAAAATATAACGACTAATAATTAAACTTTGAAATGAGCAATTTTCATAAAAATCGTGCCTTATTTAAATGAACAGTTCTTGTTGAAACATATTAAACTTCTAATGATCAACTCAAACAATATGTATTCCTCTATAATTCACGCCATTCAACACTCTTTACTCGCGCACAATCAACCTAAGTAGATAAACACTAGTATAAAGATACGTTACTATGCTTTGGATGAGGATTTATCAGGAACATCTTGGACTAGCTACAACAGAGGGTATTGTCAACATGTTATCCATGTAAGGGCATTGTTTTAAGATATTATTTTAATCAACACATCGTAACTAACGGTAAACATTCACAATACATAGCCATAATAACCTTGATGAAGCAATGCGATTGTTGGCGTATTTTATAAGGTGTTAAGCAGTCAAATACCTGGCGTAGTGTATATTTGTTGCATTGTCCTGACGGTAAACCGCTGTTAAGGTTCACGGGTGCATGCCATTTTAAAGGGACACACGGCAATTTTGATTTTTTAAAAACTCGCGGCGTCCCGTTATTTTTTGTACATAAATTGCATTTGTTCAATCATTAATAAGAATAGTATAGTTTTTGCATATTTGCATATTACTAACTGTTGATTACATTTCATCAATAATATATTCAAATCTATGATAGAATAACGAAGCAAATTTGAAAACTTCAAATGTGTATTTAAATATATGCAAGCAGATTTAAAGTCAAACTGATACTGGATTAATAAATCGAGAGGCTAATTGCAAATATTTCAAAATTGCCATGTGTCCCTTTAAAGGGGGTATCTGCTTAATCTTTTCACACGAATTGAATTTTAAATCATCACCTTCCCACTTGTCCATGATATTAAATTGGAAGTTAAACCGAAGGTGCTTTAAGAAATTTTCATTTATAAAAAATAACTCATTTTCGTTAATGAGAATAACTGAGAACTTCCAATTATTCACGATCAATTTCTCAACCATGATTATCCTTATTGGGCATGAATAATACTGACTGGACTACTTTAAAAAATAATTCACTAATTTATCATGTAAACTATATTTGGAGTAATAATTTAAGTTATATATTTTGTAATACAAACGTGTGTGTGTGTGTGTGTGTGTGTGATTTTAATGATTAAAGGCCCCCCACACCCACACACCCACGCCCATTCCCCCACCCGCCCTGATAGCCACCAGAGATTGCCGGTACAGCTGGGCATAGTAGAGAGTGTGAACTTATTTAATACAAACGGAGGCCTCAGTGCCTTATGTAGTTAAAAACGAGCTTCCGTTTCCGAGTGGTCTAGCTCGCTGACCGCTATCAACGCCGGATAGTGACTTCGGATACTATGTTGGTGTCGAAAATGTGTACTGCATGTGAAAAAAGTGTTTGTCAGTTCACTTGCGAAAGTTGGAGGGTTGAGTACTGGTTATAACCCAGGAAATGTAGGTAGTCTTTCCTCCAACACAAATAAACTGACATATCCATGACCTTCATTATATCATGCAGAAATAGAAACATAAAAAAATATGTAATTCGAGCTACAAATTGGAATATCTAACGAGGACACATTTCTAGAAATGTCTATAAGTTTGATATGTTTCATAGAGCAGACAAACACAAAAGAATGTTTAAACCATTTGGTGACCAGACTCAACGAAGTAAGTAAGTAAGTAAGTACGTAAGTAAGTAAGTAAGTAAGTAAGTAAGTAAGTAAGTAAGTAACTAAGTAACAGTATAGATAATTCATTTAAAAGAACAGACTCAACGAAGTAAGTAAGTAAGTCAGTAAGTACGTAAGTAAGTAAGTAAGTAACTAACTAACAGTATAGATAATTCATTTAAAAGAACAGACTCAACGAAGTAAGTAAGTAAGTACGTAAGTAAGTAAGTAAGTAAGTAACTACGTAACAGTATAGATAATTCATTTAAAAGAACAGACTCAACGAAGTAAGTAAGTAAGTAAGTAAGTAAGTAAGTAACAGTATAGATAATTCATTTAAAAGAACCGACTCAACGAAGTAAGTAAGTAAGTAAGTAAGTAAGTAAGTACGTAAGTAAGTAAGTAAGTAAGTAAGTAACTAAGTAACAGTATAGATAATTCATTTAAAAGAACAGTCTCAACGAAGTAAGTAAGTAAGTAAGTAAGTACGTAAGTAAGTAAGTAAGTAAGTAACTAAGTAACAGTATAGATAATTCATTTAAAAGAACAGACTCAACGAAGTAAGTAAGTAAGTAAGTAAGTACGTAAGTAAGTAAGTAAGTAAGTAACTAAGTAACAGTATAGATAATTCATTTAAAAGAACAGTTACAAAAACACCGGGCCTCAATGGCCTTTAAGTCGACATTCCATAATGCACGAAATATTTATCGAATTTAGGGTGTCAATCTCGAATAACGGTCCTGGCTTTAAACGGTTACACAGCCGACCATGTACAATGACTGTATATGTGTATAATGCATTTATGACATTACCATACGTGCATTTGTGACTACCATTATCTATTTATTGAAATAATGTTCAGTATAAAACTTTACCGACAGTAATAACTGACCGGTGTTTTGTTTGATTAACCTACTTTAAAGGGACACATGGCAATCTTGATGTTTTGAAAACTCGCGGCGTCCTACTAGTTTTTCTACATAATTTGCATTTATTCAATCATTAATATTAATTATAAGAATAGTATAAACCAAAGTGTTTTTGTATATTACTGACTTTTGATAATACTGCACCAATAATATAACGTTTGGTAAAATAACATAGGAAAGTGAAAACTCAAAATTGTATTTAATGATATGCAAGCAAGTTTAAATGTTTCTTCATAAATAAGTAGAGACGCTAATATTGATGCTAGAAAGGGACACACGGCAATCTTGAAGAAGTTTATCAAGCATTTCAATTAGTACTTCAGTTTATTAATGTAGTATTATTTGACTTTTAACTCTGCATGCATAATAATTATTCAGTAAAAAGGTAATACAATTTGAAGCTATTAATTTGTCTTCGTTAATTTATTATTGGTGTTATATAATAAACAATGAGTAATATGCAAAACAAAAAAAACTGCTTTTAACTATTCAAATAGTTTTATTAATGGGTCGGGGTGGGTTGCGTGGGTAGGGGTGGTTGGTTAACCATTTTCATATGGCATATGAACAAACAATTTATCTCAAATCTCGTATTGAAAACAATATTCTATATGGAAACAATAAGTTTGCATATGGAAAAATATAGTGAAAATTAAAAGCTCATATGACATATGGATATGAAATAATAGTGTGTTTTCTTCTTCTAAATTTCGAAAGTTCGGTTAACAATGGATATTTTTGTTTATATAATCCTGGTTAATTATCATGTATTTCAGAGTAATATTTGGTTTACATAGTGTAAGCCTGTCAATTCTCGCGCATTGGGCATTTTTTTTGTGTTATATCACGCTCACACGCATACATTATGCGTTCTCCCGCATTCAAGCAATTTGACCAAAGCACTGTTTTACCCTATGCAGCTAAAGTTAGACTAAATCGTATGTTTACATTTGCCATTGAAAACACTTACACCAAACTGAAACTGTTTATACCTTGTATTTGAATGTTTGCATATCGATTCATCAAAACTATTAAAATGAAATAGAAATAACAGCAGTAGTTCATTAAAATCTAGACAGGAATGTAATCTTATATTCGGATATCTACGATCACGTGATATGACGATATATTATTCAAACCACGAAGATCTATTGATTGATATTGATTATGAAGGTTGTGTATTCATAACTCAATGTGTGTGTGGTGTGTGTGTTTATGTTCGTTCGTTCAAATAATGTGTTCATGCGGGTAAGGCATTTTGTTTTCCTTATTAAATTGTCTATATGGTTGTATCATTATATTAGCTTGTTTGTAATAGCGTCGGCATACACTAAAGCGATTTCCTTTTAGTTTCATTAAAACCGTCTCTACTTTCATTTTCGAATGTTATTTCCAATAATGTTATCACCACTACATGTCCCATATCACTACCTCGACCACTTCGCTGGCGTTGCCGCTGCAGCTGCCGCTACCGCTACGGCTGTAGCTGCCGCTACCGCTACGCTACTACTATAACTACTATTAATATTACTACTACTACTACTACTACTACTACTACTACTACTACTATTTCTACTACTACTACTACTACTACTACTACTACTACTACAACTATTTCTACTACTACTACTACTACTACTATTATTATTTTACTACTACTACTACTACTACTACTACTACTACTACTATTTCTACTACTACTACTACTACTACTACTACTACTACTACTACTACTTCTACTACTACTACTACTACTACTACTACTACTACTATTTCTACTACTACTACTACTACTACTACTACTACTACTACTACTACTATTTCTACTACCACTACTACTACTACTACTACTACTACTATTTCTACTACTATTTCTACTACCACTACTACTACTACTACTACTACTACTACTACTACTACTATTTCTACTACCACTGCTACTACTAATACTACTATTTCTACTACTATTTCTACTACCACTACTACAACTACTACTACTATTTCTACTACTATTTCTACTACCACTACTACTACTACTACTACTACTACTACTACTGTTTCTACTAATAACATTACTACTTATACATCTTCTGCTAATACCGCTGTTTCTACTACTACTTCTGTTGGTACTACTACTACTGCTACCACTACTGCTGTTTCTACTACTACTTCTCTTACGGCTACTTCTATTATTGCTGTTTCTACTACTACTACTATAACTGCTATTACTGCTGTTTTACTACTACAACTACTACTACTACTACTACTTCTACTACTACTACTACTACTACTACTACTACTACTACTACTACTACAACTTCTACTACCACTACTACTACTACTACTACTATTTCTACTACTATTTCTACTACCACAACTACTACTACTACTACTACTACTACTACTACTACTACTACTATTTCTACTACTACTACTACTACTACTACTACTACTATTTCTACTACTATTTCTACTACCACTACTACCACTACTTCTACTACTACTACAACTACTACTACTACTACTACTACTACTACTACTACTACTACTACTACTACAATATCACTATTAATACTGCTGCTATTCACACCACTTCTTCTATTTCTACTACTACTACTACTACTACTACTACTACTACTACTACTACTATTTCTACTACTATTTCTACTACCACTACAACTACTACTACTACTACTACTACTACTACTACTATTTCTACTACTACTACTACTACTACTACTATTTCTACTACTACTACTACTACTACTACTACTACTATTTCTACTACTACTACTACTACTACTACTACTACTACTACTACTACTACTACTACTACTGCTACTACTACTACTATAATACCACTAGTAATACTGCTGCTATTCACACCACTTCTACTACTTCTACTACTTCTACTACTACTACTACTACTACTACTACTACTACTACTACTACTATTTCTACTACTACTACTACTACTACTACTACTACTACTACTATTTCTACTACTACTACTACTACTACTACTACTACTACTACTACTACTACTACTACAATACCACTATTAATACTGCTACTACTCTCACCACTTCTACTACTACTACTACTACTATACTACAACTACTATACTACTACTACATATCTCATAATACAGCATCAGTAGTTCAGCATTTGTTTTCTAGAATACAAGTTTGAGAAAAAGAAGAAGAAGAAGAAGAAGAAGAAGAGGCAGTTAAACCGAAGACGACGGAGATGGATCCAGTAGCCAACTTGCTAAAATCTGTCAACAAAGAAGGTATTGCAAAGAAACTCAATCTGAAACAAGATGATGTTCAAAAAGCAATAGATTATCATAATAAAATAACGGAAGAATTAAAGGCCTTGCGAGAATTCAAAGAACAACACCAAAGAAAAGGAAATGCCAATGTAAGTAAATATTAGCAATAACAAGTGAAATAAGCACAAATAAAATAAGTACAAATAAAATAAATAAACGGTAGATCACTGCTGCAAGTATTATGTATTATTGAAGGCACCTGAACAGACGTACTAGCTTTATTCATCAGTGTGTATGCTAGCAAGGGAAGTATCATGTAAGACGTAAGTATAAGAAGTGGTAGAACTAAACTAACATTGTGCTTACAGAGAGCAGTGGTAATGAAACTTACGGAGAGCAGTGGTAATGAAACTTACGGAGAGCAGTGGTATTGAAACTTACAGAGAGCAGTGGTAATGAAACTTACAGAGAGCAGTGGTAATGAAACTTACAGAGATCAGTGGTAATGAAACTTACAGAGAGCAGTGGTAATGAAACTTACAGAGAGCAGTGGTATTGAAACTTACAGAGAGCAGTGGTAATGAAACTTACATAGAGCAGTGGTATTGAAACTTACAGAGAGCAGTGGTAATGAAACTTACAGAGATCAGTGGTAATGAAACTTACAGAGAGCAGTGGTAATGAAACTTACAGAGAGCAGTAGTAATGAAACTTACAGAGAGCAGTGGTAATGAAACTTACGGAGAGCAGTGGTATTGAAACTAACGGAGAGCAGTGGTAATGAAACTTACAGAGATCAGTGGTAATGAAACTTACGGAGAGCAGTGGTAATGAAACTTACAGAGAGCAGTGGTAATGGAACTTACGGAGAGCAGTGGTATTGAAACTTACGGAGAGCAGTGGTAATGAAACTTACAGAGATCAGTGGTAATGAAACTTACAGAGAGCAGTGGTAATGAAACTTACAGACAGCAGTGGTATGAAACGTACGGAGAGCAGTGGTAATGAAACGTTTAGAGAGCAGTGATAGTGAAACTTACAGAGAGCAGTGGTAATGAAACTTACAGAGATCAGTGGTAATGCAACTTTCAGAGAGCAGTGATAGTGAAACTTACAGAGAACAGTGGTAATGAAACTTACAGAGAACAGTGGTAATGAAACTTACAGAGAGCAGTGGTAATAAAACTTACAGAGAACAGTGGTATGAAACTTACAGAGAACAGTGGTATGAAACTTACAGAGAACAGTGGTAATGAAACTTACAGAGAGCAGTGGTAATGAAATTTACAGAGAGCAGTGGTAATGAAACTTACAGAGAGCGGTGGTAATGAAACTTACAGAGAACAGTGATAGTGAAACTTACAGAGAGCAGTGGTATGAAACTTACGGAGAGCAGTGGTAATAAAACTTACAGAGAGCAGTGGTAATGAAACTTACAGAGAGCGGTGGTAATGAAACTTACAGAGAACAGTGATAGTGAAACTTACAGAGAGCAGTGGTATGAAACTTACGGAGAGCAGTGGTAATGAAACTTTCAGAGATCAAGTGTAATGAAACTTACAGAGAGCGGTGGTAATGAAACTTACAGAGAGCAGTTGTAATGAAACTTTCAGAGATCAGTGATAGTGAAACTTACAGAGAGCAGTGGTAATGAAACCTGCAGAGAGCAGTGGTATGAAACTTACGGAGAGCAGTGGTAATGAAACTTTCAGAGATCAGTGATAGTGAAACTTACAGAGAGCAGTGGTAATGAAACCTGCAGAGAGCAGTGGTATGAAACTTACGGAGAGCAGTGGTAATGAAACTTACAGAGAGCAGTTGTAATGAAACCTGCAGAGAGCAGTGGTATGAAACCTCCGGAAACCAGTGGTAATGAAACTTTCGGAGAGCAGTGATTGTGAAACTTACAGAGAGCAGTGGTAATGAAACTTACAGAGAGCAGTGGTAATGAAACTTTCAGAGAGCAGCTTACGGAGAGCAGTGGTAATGAAACTTACAGAGAGCAGTGGTAATGAAACTTACAGAGAGCAGTGGTATGAAACTTACAGAGAGCAGTGGTAATGAAACGTACAGAGACCGTCGGTAATGAAACTTACAGAGAGCAGTGGTAATGAAACTTACAGAGAGCAGTGGTAATGAAACTTACGGAGAGCAGTGGTATTGAAACTAACAGAGAGCAGTGGTAATGAAACTTACGGAGAGCAGTGGTAATGAAACTTACAGAGAGCAGTGGTAATGAAACTTACGGAGAGCAGTGGTAATGAAACTTACGGAGAGCAGTGGTAATGAAACTTACAGAGAGCAGTTGTAATGAAACCTGCAGAGAGCAGTGGTATGAAACTTACGGAAACCAGTGGTAATGAAACTTTCGGAGAGCAGTGATTGTGAAACTTACAGAGAGCAGTGGTAATGAAACTTTCAGAGAGCAGTGATAATTAAACTTACAGAGAGCAGTGGTATGAAACTTACAGAGAGCAGTGGTAATGAAACTTACAGAGAGCAGTGGTATGAAACTTACAGAGAGCAGTGGTATGAAACTTACAGAGAGCAGTGGTATGAAACACACAGAGAGCAGTTGTAATGAAACTTACAGAGAGCAGTAGTATGAAACTTACAGAGAGCAGTGGTATGAAACTTACAGAGAGCAGTGGTAATGAAACTTTCAGAGAGCAGCTTACGGAGAGCAGTGGTAATGAAACTTACAGAGAGCAGTGGTAATGAAACTTACAGAGAGCAGTGGTATGAAACTTACACAGAGCAGTTGTAATGAAACTTACAGAGAGCAGTGGTATGAAACTTACAGAGAGCAGTGTTAATGAAACTTACAGAGAGCAGTGGTATGAAACTTACAGAGAGCAGTGGTATGAAACTTACAGAGAGCAGTGGTAATGAAACTTTCAGAGAGCAGCTTACGGAGAGCAGTGGTAATGAAACTTACAGAGAGCAGTGGTATGAAACTTACAGAGAGCAGTGGTAATGAAACGTACAGAGAGCGGTGGTAATGAAACTTACAGAGAGCAGTGGTAATGAAACTTACAGAGAGCAGTGGTAATGAAACTTACGGAGAGCAGTGGTATTGAAACTTACAGAGAGCAGTGGTAATGAAACTTACGGAGAGCAGTGGTAATGAAACTTACAGAGAGCAGTGGTAATGAAACTTACGGAGAGCAGTGGTAATGAAACTTACAGAGAGCAGTTGTAGTGAAACCTGCAGAGAGCATTGGTATGAAACTTACGGAAACCAGTGGTAATGAAAGTTTCGGAGAGCAGTTATTGTGAAACTTACAGAGAGCAGTGGTAATGAAACTTTCAGAGAGCAGTGGTAATTAAACTTACAGAGAGCAGTGATAGTGAAACTTACAGAGAGCAGTGGTATGAAACTTACAGAGAGCAGTGGTAATGAAACTTACAGAGAGCAGTGGTAATGAAACTTACAGAGAGCAGTGGTATGAAACTTACAGAGAGCAGTGGTAATGAAACTTTCGGAGAGCAGTTGTAATGAAACTTACATAGAGCAGTGGTAATGAAACTTACAGAGAGCAGTGGTAATGAAACTTACAGAGAGAAGCTTACGTAGAGCAGTGGTAATGAAACTTACAGAGAACAGTGGTAATGAAACTTACAGAGAGCAGTGGTAATAAAACTTACAGAGAGCAGTGGTAATGAAACTTACGGAGAGCAGTGGTATTGAAACTTACAGAGAGCAGTGGTAATGAAACTTACGGAGAGCAGTGGTAATAAAACTTACAGAGAGCAGTGGTAATGAAACGTACAGAGAGCGGTGGGAATGAAACTTACAGAGAGCAGTGGTAATGAAACTTACGGAGAGCAGTGGTATTGAAAATTACAGAGAGCAGTGGTAATGAAACTTACGGAGAGCAGTGGTAATGAAACTTACAGAGAGCAGTGGTAATGAAACTTACGGAGAGCAGTGGTAATGTAACTTACGGAGAGCAGTGGTAATGAAACTTACAGAGAGCAGTTGTAATGAAACCTGCAGAGAGCAGTGGTATGAAACTAACGGAAACCAGTGGTAATGAAACTTTCGGAGAGCAGTGATTGTGAAACTTACAGAGATCAGTGGTAATGAAACTTTCAGAGAGCAGTGGTAATTAAACTTACAGAGAGCAGTGATAGTGAAACTTACAGAGATCAGTGGTAATGAAACTTACAGAGAGCAGTGTAATGAAACTTACAGAGAGCAGCTTACGGAGAGCAGTGAGAGAGCAGTGGTAATGAAACTTACAGAGAGCAGCTTACGGAGAGCAGTGAGAGAGCAGTGGTAATGAAACTTACAGAGAGCAGTGGTAATGAAACAAATTTCATGGATTTACCGGAAAATCATAAGCATGTTATTATTAAACTGATATAATGGGTATTCATACATGGTTCTTGCATAGTGACACAATTTTATAAAATATTCTATTCAAAACTAATTGTTATGTTTAAAATCTTATAAAGATGCGACGTTTAAAAATACAAATAATCAATTTCAGCATCACATACTTACATACAAACATATATATATTTTCTTTTCTTAGGACCAACAAGGCCAACCAAAGGCTTTGGAAAAGGCAAATTCAAGTATTAAGCGTTTGCAGGAGGAAAAGGAAAGTTTGGGCAGACAACTCGATGAACTTAGAATGAGGTAAATTGTTAGCGACATAAAGAATGTTTACCCGTTTTATTGAGATGACAATATATCAAGAGTGAGATTTGAGATTTGGTGCATCCTAGAGCCGGGTTTAAAGTCACACACCTTGCCTGTAATTAATCCTTGTAATTGTGTTTTGTTTCAGTGCGTGTTTTTGGTTGACTGTGGTTCTTGAATGCTACATTTCCTGTTCGACTTTTTTTTTATCTACTTTAAGGACTATCGGTCAGCCCTCTTTGATCCAAAAAATCCAAAATCGATGAGATATGGTGAAGTGAATTTTTCAACGATGTACGCATTTTAGGCACGAGCAATGTCAACCATATAGTACATGACAGTAATTCAACACTTTTGATATGAATATAATATTAAATAGGATACGTATATGGCAGAAATTGTGCGCTTTATATTCGAAAGGTTTGGTGCAGTTTTACTCAAAGTTGTTTTGTTTTTCATGTGAAATAAACTGGTCCATAAAATAGTCCATTTAGCCAGCGAGTGCAGACGAGACATCATTTCTGAATAAAATAAGCCATGTTATCACATCATCCAAAATTCGAAGTACACCATTGTTAACAAGAGCTGTCGTAGAACAGCGCAGCTCGACTATTCGATTTTTCAGAGAATAATAAATTATATAGCTGGGGGTGGTGAGGGCAATATATATGTGTAAGAAGCTATGTAATAATTCACCAAAACAACACAAAAATATGTAAAAAAATATATGTAAAAATCGAGTTTTGAGTGGGGATTGGGGAGAGGCGGGGGGAGGGCAACATATATGTGTAAGAAGGTATGTAAGAATTGACCAAAACAACACAGAAATATGGTAAAACAAAATAAAAAATAAAAATAGTTCGAGTGGGGGGTGGAGAGGCAGGGAATGGGGTGGAGGGGGCAACATATATGTGTAAGAAGCTATGTGTAAGAATTTACCAAAACAACACAGGTATATGTAAAAAAAAACAATAAACATTAAATAAAAATATTCCATTTCGAGCGTGGGGGTGGGGTGGGAGGGGAGGGTTGGTGTATGTGGGGGGCGGCAACATAGCTATATGTAAGAATTGACCAAAACAACACAGAAATATGTAAAAAAAAAAAAAAAAAAAAAAGTTTCGAGTGTGTGGGTAAGGGGGGGGGGGGGGGGGGGGGGGGGGGGAAGGGAGCAACATAATATATGTGTAAGAAGCTATGTGTAAGAATTGACCAAAACAACACAGAAATATGTAAAAAAAAATGGAGTTTCGAGTGGTGGGGGTGGTGGTGGTGGGGGGGGGGGGGGTGGAGAGGCAGGGAATGGGGTGGAGGGGGGCAGCATATATGTGTAAGAAGCTATGTGTAAGAATTTACCAAAACATCACAGATATATGTAAAAAACAATAAACATTAAATAAAAATATTCCATTTCGAGCGTGGGGGTGGGGGTGGGGGAGGGTAGGTGGGGCAACATAGCTATGTGTAAGAATTGACCAAAACAACACAGAAATATGTACCAAAAAAAAAGAAAAAAAAAGAGTTTCGAGTGTGTGTGTGTGTGTGTGTGTGTGTGTGTGTGTGAGAAGCTATGTGTAAGAATTGACCAAAACAACACAGAAATATGTAAAAATAATAATAATTAAATAATAATATTCTAGTTTCGATTTTGTTGTGTGGGGGGAGGGGGAGGGGTGGGGGTGGCGGGGTAGGGGACAGGGGGCAACATGTGTAATAATTTATAAAAGCAACACAGAAATATGTAAAAATAAATAAAAACTAAATAAAAATATGCTAGTTTCGAGTGTGTGGTGGGGATGTGGGGGGGGGGGGAAGGGGAGGGGGCAGGGAGCAACATATGTAAGAATTTACAAAAGCAACACACACATGTAAAAAAAAAAAAGTTTCAAGTGGTGGGAGAGGAGGGGCAGGTGTGTGAGGGGGACAGGGGGCAACATATATGTCTAAGAAGCTATGTGTAAGAAGCTATGTGTAAAAATTCACCAAAACAACAACAGAAATATGTAAAAAAAAAAAAAAAAAAAAAAAAAAAGGTTCTAGCTTAGAGTGTGTGGTGGGGGTGGGGGGTGGGGCGTGGTGGGGGAGGGGGGCAGCGGGGGAGGGAGCAACATGTGTAAGAATTTACAAAAGCAACACAGAAATATGTAAAATAATAATAATAAAAAAAATAGTTTCAAGTGGGAGGGGGGTGGGAGGGGGGGGGGGGCGGGGGGAGGGGGCAACATATATGTGTAAGAATTGATTAAAACAAAACACAGAAATATGTAAAAAATAAAAAATGTTTCAAGTGGGGGCGAGGGGGAGAGGCGAGGTGGTGGTGGGGGGGTGGGGTGGGGGGGGGGGAGAGGGCAACATATATGTGTAAGAATCGACCAAAACAACACAGAAATATGTAAAAAAAAATAGAGTTTCAAGTGGGGGGGGAGGGGGTGGAGGAGAGGCGGGGGTGGTTGTGGGGGGGGGGGGGGGGGGCAACATATATGTGTAGGAATCGACCAAAACAACAAAAATATGTAAAAAAAAAAAAAGTAAAAAAAAGTAAAAAAAGTGTGGAGGGGTGGGAGGGGTGTGTGGGGGAGGAGGGAGCCCATGTCCCCATATGAGTGAAGTATGAATAAGATGCATAATGCTATAAGAAATCCCAAACCAAATTTATAGATATATACATGCTTACATGCAAACCTAGATCTGCCTTTATTGCACATTTTATGGGCCATCACTATTTGGGTTCCATAGGAGCCCAGAATTTGCTGAAGACAAAATTAATTACCCAATCCTTTACAACATACTATAAGGAAACCAATTCCAAAATTTAGTTCAGCTAGGACAAGAAATGCAAGAGATATAGACCTGTAAACACAGCTTACACGCAAAATTTGATGTGAAACATACACATTTTAAGGGCTATCAGAATTTGGGTTCCATGGGAGCCCAGGGGTTACAGGAACAGAAATTAGTTAAGCAGCCCTTAAGATAATGCTATAAGGAAGCTAATGGCCAAATATGATTGTGCTAGGGTAAGAATTGTAAGAGATATAGACTTGTAAACACAGCTTACACGCAAAATTTGATGTGAAATGGGACACATTGCAGCCCTTAAGATAATGCTATAAGGAAGCCCATGGCCAAATTTGGTTGTGCTAGGATAAGCAATGTAAGAGATATAGACTTGTAAACACAGCTTACACGCAAACCTGAATGTGGGACGCCGAAGCCGACGCCAACGCCGACGCCGACGCCGACCCCGACGCCGACCCCGTGGTGATTACATAAGCTCTCTTATTCTTCGAATAGTCGAGCTAAAAATGAAGATTTTCTTTATACGCCATGTGCCTTCAACACACACACATGATACACATGAAAAGCATGCACGTGAATTGTAAATTGAAACCATGCGGTATGGTGAAACATTCGGATAAACAGGTCATTTGATCGTATTCATATGTTATTATTTAGTTTGTGCTGTTTTTATTCGAATATAATAATAAATTACTCTTGTTTTACCATGTTTCTATTCACAACAGTCACTGAGTTGTGTTTTATACATCCAAAAATATAGTTGCAATTTATAATAGTTTGACAATTAAAACCCGTCAGTGCCACCATACTACAGCATTGAGATTATTTTGAAAGTACATGCCATTGAAAGAATATCTTCTTTTTTTTAACAATGGTGTACTTCGAATTTTGGATGATGTGATAACATGGCTTATTTTATTCAGAAATGATGTCTCTTCTGCACTCGCTGGATAAATGGACTATTTTATGGACCAGTTTATTTCACATGAAAAACAAAACAACTTTGAGTAAAACTTCACCAAACTTTTCGAATATAAAGCGCACAATTTCTGCCATATAAGTATCCTATTTAATATTATATTCATATCAAAAGTGTTGAATTACTGTCATGTACTATATGGTTGACATTGCTCGTGCCTAAAATGCGTACATCGTTGAAAAATTCACTTGACCATATCTCATCGATTTTGGATTTTTTGATCAAAGATGGCTGACCGATAGTCCTTAATATATTTCCACATGTATGTGAACATATGACACTATATATTGTGTGGAATCCGTTTCGAGGGAGTCCGTTGTTTTCCATTTAATATTATTTTTTAACATTTGTATGTAAATCAGTGTTTATATTTATATTAATGTTTGTATCGTCAGTGTTAGTTTTGTAGATGTAACATGTTCTGTACAGTGATGTCCTTGTCTTTATATAATAATGTATGTTGTATTGTACCTAGCATGAGTGTCATAGCGTGGTATGTGAGATGTTGTCTGAGTTGCACGTGTTTTTTGATGCACGAGCAATTAACCCGCCAAATCCTAACAACGTGTTTCTTCTTGCATTCAATACTTTCATTCTGCTGTTGACTATCTTATAGTCGTGGGTTCTTTCATAGAAATATTATTTATACTTTGCAAAGAGTTTAGATCTATATGGTATATTATCTTGATTGAAGCTACCACATTATGGCGCTGATCTTCTTCTTCTTCTTCTTCTTCTTCTTCTTCTTCTTCATGAAATGTATAACTGGAACCCTGGAGTATTATCGTCTTATGACCCCAATCTTATATATACCTAATGTATTACTTCTCTTTCATTAAAGATGATTGTTAATAGTCATCGTTAAGCATATGTCATCATTGCCGCGGAAAAATACCAACATGGGAATTGTTGAAATAATTAATTAATTATGGTCAGTCTAATTTCATTTATATCAAATAAACATAATAGCCAAAATATTATGGATATTGTAAAAGTATAATGAACTACATAACAATATTCGCGCTATCTCTTAATTTAACATCATTTAATCATCTATTGGCAATTACAAAACAGGCGAAAAAATGTTACTAAGCAAAATAGGAGACACTATTCTGTAATTACTCGTAAAACCAACTGGCGGCGTGTCAATTACAGTTCTATCGATATCTCTCTTGGGAAAGCATTGCCAGTATATTTGAACTAATTTAAATAGTCAAAGAATATATGGTAAAAAGGGAGAAATAATCCAATTCCAGTAGCTGGCAGCACAACACATGTGTGTATACATCATTACGAATATTCATGTCAGATTGTAACAGATTAAGTATCACTTCTGTCGTTGTTTGGAGTGCAAATATATCTCGTGAATATGCACGAATATTAAACCAACACTGTAATTGTTTTTTATTTATATACACTAAAAGGAACTCCTAATGCCCCCATATTATATTTTAAATATATTTAATTTTTCATTTCATTGTAATGCAATTTCGTAAAGGTACATTTGAACCGTAAT
Organism: Cyrtodaria siliqua; assembly: GCA_037043455.1. Lineage (NCBI taxonomy): Eukaryota > Metazoa > Mollusca > Bivalvia > Adapedonta > Hiatellidae > Cyrtodaria > Cyrtodaria siliqua. The sequence continues at coordinate 68,679 of JAWPHD010007255.1, forward strand.
GATTCAACGTAACTGCGCAACACGTGTGCTCGATTTATTTTCGGATGCTATGTTCAAGCTTCGTGCACATGCAACTCGATTGTTTCATAACTATTACCAAGGCTTACGTGAAATGTTACATTATGGGGCGTTAAAAGTTTCTTGTAATATACCAATACTGTTTTTCTCTTAAACGATTCACTATCAGAGCAATATCACGCAATCACAAACAGAGCAACCTAACTATTTATTTTGTCTGCTTGATCTAATGAACAACCATCCTACTTAGAATAAACTCTTTGAGAGAAACGGGTACGAATTATATACTATTGTGTGTATTTGTTAATTAAAATATATACCTTTTTTCGATACAGGTTTAGCAAAATAGCAGGTCAGAAACTTACAGAGGGTAACCCAAATATTACAGATCTAAGCGATCAGTATAGACCAACAAAACTTGCAGAACATTTTCGTACAATGTACGACGATGATTGGACACATGCTTTTGAAGACCTGGAGAAAGCAAATACAGCGGAGGAAACCATTTTAGAAACAATTGCAGGCATAATTAAGGTATTGATGTTTGGAGTAACATTCAAGAACTGTGAAAAATATCACTCTTTGAAATCCACATGACTATACAACTAATGTTTCGTATATGAGTATATGCCATGCAAAGCAACAACAGACGTTACATTCGCATTTTGGTGTACACTATATAAGCATCCTTAGTGCTACACAAAATAATACCACCACATCACTATAGAAAGGCATATAGATAGATACATATTTTGATTGATTTAAATTATTACAGTTTCTCATCATTACATACATAATTTGTAATACATAATTATAATCACATTACAGGTTACACATATTTCTACACACTCACTTATAGTTCAATCTTCAATACATGTAATCATTAATTAATCATAGATCATATCAATCACACATTTTAATCAATAATCCAAGGATATCAAAAAACGAAAGAAATTATATATAAAATAACAATTTATGTGAGGATGTACTTGAATATGTTTTAAGAAATAATGTTTGGAATAGGACATCTGACAGTAAACGCCTCTGACAAATATTTACTTAAATTAAAAAGTACTTTCTTCTTTGAAGGTTGCAGCAGTGTTACAAATTTAAACATATTTGGTCTTTGTATGTAATATTTTCTGATATGTTTCTTTCCAATATCATTATAAGCTGTACAAATTAAAACAAAGTGAAATTCGTTTTTAATTTCAGTTGAATTACATATTTGACAAACTCTTTCATTTCTTTCAATCCTCTGTCTTGCATAACGACCTGTCTCAATTCTTAAGCTATGTGAAGATAAACGTAATTTAGTAAAAACACTTCGTAATCGTTTTTGTACATAAAATATACATGGTTGTTATTCGGGATTGAGTAGATGATTGTGAATCTATCTGTTTTTCTTGATTTTGTAAAGCACACACAGCTTTAGAAACATACATCTAATTAACAGATTCAATAAACCAAAGGTATGTGGGGTAGTTTAGTTATTTACTCGGAGTAATTAGTCAATTGTTCCACACCAGAGACAGATGTCCACGAGTCTATTGAAATTTCTTCCCCGAAAATATAAGTAACAACGAACAAGCTATTTTCGGGGAAGAAGTTTCCGTACTCCAGTCAAAACGGAAATACCAGACGAGCTCCGACCTTGAGCATATATAGGAACATAGAGCTATATAATATAAAAGTAGATATACAGGTCGAACAGGAAATGTAGCATTCAATGACCACATTCACACACTGAAACAGACAATGATATGCATCTACATACAACATCTAAGATACTCGAACATAGTACTAATAAGATGTGATAATAGAGGTGTACTGTCATGATATGTTTTCAATGCTTTTATATATAGTTTGCTGACTGAACGTAACGATAAACTCTTTTTATTTTTACACGTATTCTTAAACTATTTTTTTCAGAAAGCAGATGAATTCTGTGCAGATATTGAGAAACAACAAATGAAAAATATAACAGACTTAACACGCTACATTATCGACTATGTCTGTACGCCCGCGTACATGACTCCACAGAACATATGCATCGTAAGGCAATATTTTCCAATAGAGCATACACTTATTTACACTGTTTTATGCTTTTATTGGTAGACATGAACCAAACAATATATGGATCATACATGATCTGATGTTATTAATTCAAAAGGATTAATTAATTGAAATCAATAAAAAAGAACAAACTTTCGCAAACTATTCCAAATAAATAGTTTCAATATACTATCACTAACATTCATGTGAACTAATGTACACGTGCTATTACGTTGTGTTACATGCACACTGCCATTTAAAGAGACCGCTTGAAGGGTTGCCAACAAGTATATATATATATATATATATATATATATATATGGTTAAAATCTATTTAATTATTTTGTAATGTAACTGTCATACGTGAACATCTTAGTCTAGGATCAAATTAGCCAAATGCTCACAATAATAAACTTTAACCAAATTTATATAAAACAAATCCTAGTAGATATTAATATTCACTACTCAAATAAACATAATTGACAGTACTAAAAGTTGCCCACAGAAAACAAAGTACTCAATATAGATATACATAACATACACATTCAAGACTACTTAGAAAAACGCTCACTTTCTTTTTGAAATTAGGTGTAAATGTTTAACGACTATTTTAGGGAAAAAACGGAGGTGCAGTATATAAAGGACAAAAAGAAGAAGATATTGTCATACGACATCTTAGAGATTTGAGGAAATCAATAGCTCATCTGTCCAAAGAACCAGTTGGAAAAGTGAGTAATACAGAGCCTAATTAAATTAAAATACGACTGTGGGTTTAAACTGCTCCACCAGTAGCAGCTCCGCCAGTGTTACTACAAAGGATATCTCCCGGGTACATAATTATTATGCATACTTATTATGAAACAATAATGATAAATTCACTTGTAAGACAGTTATTCAATTAAAAGTAGAGTATATACATCATTAACATAATTTGCTAGTAAATAGGAAATAGCGTTTGGCGTCTGTCATACGTTTGAATTCAATATTCGATCCGTATAAACCTAGGACATTTATACAAACACATCAAATAAAACGGTATATCCGGTAACTTTATAGTTGCAAATGTATTAAAAGTAAGTATAAAAGTCGAACAGGAAATGCAGCTTTCACAGAACACAGAACACAAAACACGCAAAAGACAAACAAGAATGGCAATAGTAATAGAAAAGGCATATGACGTCACCAACACAAAATGGGCTGACAGTAGGGTTACCGCCTTGGAACGATCAGTGGCAAAAAGGCCGCTGGGGTTTTAAACCAGGTTCTCGGGTGCACCAAACGTCAATGTCATCCCAATTAAACGGAACAGTGTAAATAAAGAAATCCTCGCCATGCACTATTCTCTAACCAACAAGGCAGCCTTAATAGGCAATATAAGTAAAGCAAAAAGATGCTCGTGTATATATACATACAAAAAAACAATAGCCTAGAAAGCCACAAAAAAAGTTACTCGATGACTTGGCAGAGGCCAGAGCAACAAGAGAATAAACCATTGAGGGCACGACAATACAAGACCGCAGACAAACATCAAACGTCACCGTCCTTTTGGGCTTTTGGTTTTCCGACCTATCAAATCACACCACATAATGCATAACACGGTGAAGGCCAAAACCCACATTTTCAAACCTGTATGAGGTCTAATTTCGAACAGGTTGACTTTAGCGCAACATATATTTGGTTAGCCTGAGCAATTAATTTGAATATTAACAGTATTAAACAAATGCATTTATTTCGACATAAATGAAGTTTTAGAATGTTCATCATTGCATTTTCGTTATTTTATAAATAGTTCAGGTTCTGTCTGGAGTTTTAATGAGAACACACTTAAAGAAACAGACAACAATCTTGAATTAGTTATCAAGCATAAAAATCATCACTTAAATTTATGAATACAGTATTATTTTGACTTCAAAACGGTTTGAATATAATTAAATAATAGCATTTGGTTACATTTTTTCGTGGTAATTCTATATTCATATATCATAATATTAAATCTACGAATACAAGTTAAAACGTGTATGTATACTGTATTGTTTTAGACACTAAACACACATTTTAAATGATTTTAGATATTCTTTGATTATCACGTCAAAGGCAAAATTGGTAAAATCGATTCAAAAGGACTCGAACAGTTCTCATTGAAGTTGATACACGTTGTTTGGATGATGAAGATACAAGAACCGCCGATCGAGTTCATCTGGCAAAAACCGGGTGACACATACAAGAAAGACATGTTTTCAGAGTACACACAGCGTGGACAAAAGGTGGTGCGAACTGTCTGGCCAGCAGTCATTCTCCATAAGGATGGTCCACTCCTGACGAAAGGAATTGTACAAGTCGCTAAATGATTGACAAACGTAAACATGGTGTAAGAAAACGTATTGTTTGTATATTTTTGCCATAATAAAGGACCTATTCATTGAACTAGACTGCGTTTATATAAGAAAATTTGGTCTTTGTTGTTTTCCGGATGTATGTTCTGTCAGAAAAGCCAGTTAGATTTTATAAACTTGTGAACTGCATTTGAAAATAAAAATGTGAACACCAGTATTAACACTGTGACATTTTATACGTACTCTGCTACCCCAGAAACTCGCAAGTTTAAATATTTAATAATTGGAACAATGCATATAGGTTGGTAGAAACACAGACTCGTTTCCTAAGAATAATACATAGTGGTAGAGAAAATACAATTCACCGGTGTACAGGTTTGCTGTTGAAATACAATCGCTCCAAGAGGCCATTACATTGACCTCTGTCAACGTCTAAGAAAGTAGCCTGCGATCACATGATAATTTGTTACATGACCATAGCTCAAATATCACAATGGCGAACAGAACTTCAACACCGTGACACCACCAACTATCGGCTGTTGATTGACACGTAAAAAGTCGAAATAAACACAACGTATTTTCTACATTATTATATATAATTAAGTTAGTAATTTAATTTAAGGTAGGTTGTTAAGAGCTGTTGTTGTAATACTGAAAAGTGCTGATAAGCAAATTGTGTACTGTAACCTTATGAAAACGATTTGGTGGTGCCTATTTTGAATGGTTTGACGGCGGAGTGATATGCCAAACCTTTATTCTACCGCAGTATAATTCTGAGCATAATTTAATCTATATTCAGAACATTCAAACCGAAAAAATGTTTTCTTTTGTAATTTAAGTTTTCATATAAAGATAATTCAGAAATATATTAGAGCAATCAAGAAATGTTGCATTTCCATCGTTTTTCAAGATTCTTGGTATTTGATAAGACGTTGACAGAGGTGTATGTTTATGCAAGGAACGACAACTCTGAGTAGAGATTGTTTGAAATACTCTTGTTAACGTCAATATGTTGCAATGACCACAGTTACGGAAATAAATGTGTTTACACTACGTGTTAGAGCGGAGGATATTTATAAATATTGTTGGGAAATAATTCATCAAATCAGACTAATTTTTATGCTTAGTTCATGTTAACCTGTTTAAATAGTAAATGTGTTTAACCTATACTAAATATTATTTAAAGCTTATAACACAATTATATCAACATGTTTAATCCAGTGAGTTGCAAGTGAGCTGGGGTCGATTATAGTGAAATCCTTCACGAGATGGTAGACGTGTTGTTCTTTTCATGAACGAGCGTATGTGAGTGAGTGAAAATACAAAACACGACTACCATCGAGCAAAGGATTTCACTGTAATCGAACCCAGCAGTTAAATAATCGATTATTACATCTTCATTTAGGTTATGTTTAATTTTAACCTGTATAATGTATTTTTTTCGCCTTAATGAACCTTATCGATGGATGACGTCGAGTTAGCAACACTTTATTGACGTCAGAACTCAACGTCAGAGTTAGTTATTTTTGTGTTCGGAGTTAGTTATTAATATTTAGCGATTACGGATATTCTTTCACTGGGAAATACCAATCTTTCACCCACAGAAATGTAACAAACGTGTTTCCCAGCACAGCATTAAATATGAAATTATTTTATACTGTATGAAAATAATATATCCGTCTTTAAATCGAAGGATTCTAAGGGATTCCCCGTTTTAGTATTTGTTGACATTCACACTAGCGTTTATTTAGTGCTGTGTGGGGACTGTAAAAAGTCGACCCGAATATTGTTATAGGATCAAATGTGTTATTGGTTTAACTGAATTTCGTTTTAAATATGTATACAAATATTCATTGCGCTTCAACGCTCAGAATATTTTTTTTCTGTTTTAAATGATACATATTCATAAGATATGTGATTTTGCCGTATTGCCTACTGACTGTTCCAAGTGGTAATCTTGACTTCAGATGCGTGATTTTGCCGTATTGCCTACTGACTGTTCCAAGTGGTAATCCTGACCACCACTCTTTATGTATATTTAATTTGCACTTTGTGTGTGTTGCAGTACAATCATACGATGCCATTGAGTTTGGTTACAATGATTTATATAGGACCATTTTCCTCATTATTTGTAATCCAAGTGATATATTTAAACAATTAATGGTTTACAATTTTGTTTTGAAAGATACTGGTATCCTTTGTACAAAGTTTATAATTCCGTTTTAAGATAAAAATACCGCAACATGCGAGAGGAACGAATTTATTTAATAGTCTTGAATAAGATGAAATAATCAGACTACATAGTCTGTCGTTAGAGTGGTTTATTGCCTTTAAATATGTGTATTACATTTTCATATTTGTATACAATAATTTCTTCTGTCACCATAAATAAAAAAAAAGATTAAACGCGTTTTTTTATATTTCTTTTTCAAAACGTAATATCCAATGGAAGCAATGAACTCAAACAAGTAATGAATGTAGAGACTTGTTTTTATTCATCAGGCCCAATCTGTGTGGCTTTACAGTAGAATACCACTTAAGCCGGTGCTAGGGGGCGTGAGCGTTGTTGCACCTCATATTACCTCTCATGACCAGACTCGATAACAACCGAATCTGCTAATGTTTTCTCTGTTTGTGTTTGTTACTTTCAAGGGATCCCCTTTTCCGTTATTTTAATGAAAGGTAGTATAAAATGCACACGTCCCTAGCACCGGTTTAAGCGGTATTTAGGCTCGATGATTTCAAGGGATCGGTTTGTAATAACAAAACTGTCTGGCGATTTTTACGGCCACCACACAGCATTTAACACACGCTACGATGAAAGTCAATATATTCTGAATATGGGATTCATTGGCTGCAACAAACACTATAAGAGAGAAAATTAGCAGACTCGTTTACATGATATTTTGTCCCTCAGGTTTTCTGGTCGTACTTTAGATTGATTTTCTCATTGGCTGCAATTGTTGTGGTTGTTCTGTACTATTCTGGATATATGTTGAGGTGTTTCTTATTATGTATTTATATATTTTTTTTGCAAAACCATATACGTGTATCGGTTGCTAATTTCTCTGGATGTGGACTTTATTATAGAACCTGGTTTAAAACCCCAGTGGCATGTTTTGGCACTGACCGTTTCAAGGCGGGAGACATATTATCAACCCCTTTCATGTTTGTGATGTAATATCTTGCTTTTCATCCATCTTTGTACTGTGCGTGTTTTGGGTTGATTGTGATCCTTGAATGCAACATTTCCTGTTCGACTTCAATCTACTGAAAATGACGTTGTTTCCACGCATAACACTCGGTGCAGTATTTTCAAGGCTGGGGTAGACGAAGAGCAAAACAAACTTACAACCATGTACTGGATTCCTAAATTATATAAAAAGCCTTATAGAGCCCGCTTTATTTCGAATTCTAGTGCCTGTACCACTATAATCATCTCCAAACTGTTAAGTTCTAGTCTTACTGCCGTTAAAGAATATTGTGCTAAAATTTATCAAAACTCTGGTATTTACATATTAGGTCAATACAAAATTCAGGAGACGTTCTTGATTAACTATGCAATAAACCTCATGTTTCATCTAAAAGTACTTAAGATTTATCTACACTAAACACAACCTTACCACATCTCTTTATCAACGACATATTGCTCTCATTTAAAAAAACTTTCGCTAGAGAAAAATACTACACTTTTGGCCTGCAACAATATTAAAGTGTTTTTTTTTAAACTTTTTTTTTACTAACGGCAGTTTAGACAACTACACTATGTGGACTTGTCAAGAAGTTTGTGAAGCATTCATTTTCCTATCAGATAATATTTTCGTCAGGTATGGAACTACCGTTTATAGACAAATTGTTGGTATCCTTGTGGGTACGAACTGTGCAAGAAATATAAAAAGATCGGACAGGGAAAGTAGCATTCAAGGAGGACAGTCAACCACAAAACACAGAAACAAACATGGAAACAGACAAACAAGAAGGCAAAAGTAATAATAAAAGTAAACGACATCACAAACACAAAAGGGTTGACAATAGGGCTACCGCCTTGGAACGGTCAGTGGCAAAGTAGGCCACTGGGGGTTTAAACCGGTTCTAGGGTGCACCAAACCTCACACTTACCCTACTGTCATCCCATTAAAACAGGACAGTGTAAATAAAGAAATCGTGCAACTCTCGTCGCAGATGTGTTCTTGTATTGCCACTCCTGGGGAACCTGAACGCAGGGAGCACAGGACAGTGCATTAGAATCAGATCGCATCATATAGCGCTATCATTCGTAATACAGCTATTGATGTAGACACTGACTTTTAGTATGGCGATCCCATCTACGTCGTAGCGTACAGTAACACAATTGCGGATAGTTTTATGTGCTCTAATTGAAGTAGTTGATTGTTTGGCACTTGTTTATTGATATGATTGTCTAATTACCCATATAGCTTTGGTATTTTATTTTTTACTTAGTTTCTACAAATTATGACAATTTACATAATTTCTACAAATTATGACAATGAAATGGAATAACCAGATATAAATAACATAATTTACGAAACTGAAAAGATAAAAATGAGTATCGGATATTATTTTAATAATTCCAATTATAGTTCTGTGTTTCAAATTGTCAGAGTTTCATGATAAGGCACTCAAAATAAACACCGTCATTTTATTCATCTTTGTAATTATTTGTTTCTGTGCGTGTTAGTGGTTGACTGGGATCCTTGAATGTTACATTTCCTGTTCGTCTTTATATCTAGTTTTATATCTAGTTTTATTGATAGATATTTCTGTTGGATGAGATGTACTAAACATTTACACTATCTATCGTGTAAATTTGGTCGCTGAAGACAGGATCATAGCAGCAAAGTTGTGTACACATACAACCTAGTTCAGCTAACAAATATGCCATATTGCCTACTGCCCATCCCCAAGTCGTTACAGCTGTCTGCAAGATAATTAATCGACAGTGTTTCGTATTTGGTTATAAGAAGGAATTCACCGAGAGTGATTAATATAAGTTGCAAGAACTTGTTTTGCAATGGATATAAAAGATATTTGTTTGAAATTGTATTTCTTTTTTACACGGTTTACATATATCCATTAATTAAAAAAATATAACTTGGCTTAAATGAAAGAATAAACGTTATACATTGTCAATTTACTCACCATATGTTATTGAAGCCGAAACAACACATTACTTTTTATTTGGATATTTGTATAATTATCGGTTTCATTACTAAGATAAACTATTATAAGAATAATTGGAAAGCACCAAACGTGTGTCGTGATACTAAACTGTACGCATTAAAGTTACATCCCTTTTACTCTCTATGTTCATGACTCGGACAAGTAACTACGTAAATTGATACAACATAAATAAACATATCACTATCTGATTAACAATGTGAAAACACTAATATGAATGCAATCGGACATGAATATCGAATATTGACTTATTTTCTGACGATTGAACAAGAACAATTGTTGTTACGAGTTTGTCAAAAATGGCTATTACATGATATATTAGGGTTTGGGAGGACGTCTAAACATGGTATGTACACTATTAATTCCTTAAAACCTCTGTTGAACCTTTTAAAATAAAACATAATAAATGTATGCTGATTCTTATTAAGTATAGTGCTATTTTTTCATGCTTTTATTTGCATGATTATGAGCTTTATTTCTTCACGATTTGTATCTTTAAAAAGCTCAAAGGGATATGAGCGCATCCGTGACCGGGATGGTTTGAAATCTTCACACCTCTCACCGTTGCGGATTCGAATCATAATAGGAACTCAACTTATAAATGAAAGTGTCGATTCTTACGGATGCGGGAGGTATACATTACTGGTTCTACCCAGGAAAAAGAGGGTGGTCTGCCTCCGCCACTAAAATAGACTGTCAGATATAGCCCAAAATGTGCTGAAAAAAACGACGTAAAACACCATTCACTAACCAAACATCAAATTTAGATACATTCTAATATAGAAAGATACGCCTGATAAATTACAGATACATTCTAATATAGAAAGATACTCCTGATAAATCCAATAAAACACGTAAACCCGTAGATTCGGTTTGCGTTCGGACGCTGTGGTTTCTATAGGACCCTATATATCATTTTGCATTTACAACTGTGTCACTTGTGCAGTGTGGCGGTGGTAAAATATCTCCCCGTGCATGTGATCAATGTTGTTATTTTCACCCATCCTATAGAGATGGCGACGTTCGACGTTGTTTTAGCGTGGTTTTGCGCTGTACTTTTAACAGTTTACACCTTATAAAAACATGAGTCGTATATTAAGAACACCAAAAGTCATTCTTTCTCCTCTTAAACTTCACTCTGTGTCTACTGTTTATCTTCACCTGGGAAATTCTAATATTTTTACACGTAAATTATCGATCAATTTATCACGAATTAATCTTCATTCGGTATCTACCGTTCATATTCCTGGCACTAATTCTATATTCAGAAATACTGCTTCTATTAAATTAACACCACTTAAAACTTAATCGATATAAAGTTAGACCACCAGTTAATGTTAATAAGTTAAACAGTAGACGTACGTTCTATCCCTCTATCCTTAAGTGCAACTCGAAAAGGTGTAGTGCATGCACATACTTGTTGCAAAAGTCCACTATTAAATCCACTACCAATGGTAGAGAGTTTTGTGTCAGTATACCTTCAGACATTAACTGATCATCAAGTAATAACGTTTATGTTTTGACCTGAAATCATCCTTAATGTGGTATACAATATGTAGACCAAACTGGTCGATCCATGAAAGTTCGTTTTCGTGAACATTTATATAAAATGCGTCAGTCGAAACGATTTAAAAACTTTCTTTATACACACTTTAGGGATTCGGGGCATTCCATAGATGATGTTAGCATTCAGCCCGTGGAATATATTGAATTTGATAATACTGCTAACAAAGGTTACAAGATACAAGCTAGATATATTGCTGAACTCAAATGGATAAAGCATTAACAAACTCCTTATCCATTGGGGTTAAACGATAACATTTATCAAGAAGGAAACATTTCCAATACCCCAGATATAGATCCTTTTAGCATATTGTCTATTCGTAAACGTAAACGACGGTCACATGATCTCCGGAAGAACCATAATCTTAAACGTAAATTTAAGAAAGTCTGTACTGTTGCAGACCTTTATTCTATTTATAAAAAATCGGATAGACACGCCCTCCTTAGCAAAGTAGTCAGTCTGTCTTTTTCTTACTTACAGAAACTTGACGAAGAAGCGGATGCCATTCATGTCCGTACTAATCCATTATCTGAGGTTGCATCTATTATTCAAAGTTACACGCAACATATTTTGCGTCCACATATAGATGCTCCATCTGACCATCAAAGGCTTTTTTTGAAGACAACTTATGTTGATAAAGGCATCGATTTCATTAATTTAGCCGGTATTTTTAATGATATGCGGGTGACTGACAAAATTCCAAAGTATTTCAAGAATATTGAGACTCCTGTTATATGTTACAAGTATAAGAAATCTACTAGAAATCTATATTTTCAATTATAATAGGATAGTTTCTGATCTTGAGATCGAGACATCTATTCCTAATGATTGAGATTGTCAAAATTCTAAATTTTGTTACGAACCTGCCGGTCACATTCTTACTGGGAATCTTGATGTAATTGAGGATACGAGGATTCGGCATTTAATTGCCAAAGGGCCTAAGTATCGCCTTCCATCTGATATTGATTTTAATGCCTGTCGCAATGAAATTTCGGGTTCTTTAACGGATTTCTGTACAAAGTGGTGTAAGCGAGAAAAAGCAGATAAACATGCACTTACTGCTTGGATGAAAACTATTTCAGAAATTGTTGAATTACGTATTTTATTTTACGAATCAAATCCATCCCTGCTTCCATGGCCTTCCACTCACAATTTACGACACCTTAAGAAGGGTATTCAGAATTTACATACTAAATTTGCTCTAGTTCCAGCAGACAAAGCTTCCAACAATATAATTATTGTCTGACGACTACATTATATCAATACTTTGAATGCTGAGCTAGCTAGCACTTCTGCTTATCTAACTACACCTCTGCTGGAGACGGACATTGTTTCCCAGCATTTCTGTAATAATAAAGCAGACGAAGCTCCCTACAATGTACTGGATACCCAAACTTCACAAAATTCCTTACAAAGCACGTTTTATCGCTAATTCTAGTTCATGATCCACGACCAATATATAAAAACTATTGACTTCCTGACTTTCCGCGATTAAAGAACATATTGTAAAATATTGCGGAAAGGCCTTCGAGAACTCAGGAATCAATCTTTTTTGGTCTATCAAAAACTCTGGAGAAGTTCTTGACAAACTACGGTGTAAGCATTTTCATGCCTCTTCTCTAAGCACCTACGACTTTTCTACACTGTATACTACACTACCACATAATCTTATCAAAGACAAATTGCTTCAGCTTATTCAGAAGACATTTGCTAGAGAACGTACTACTTTTCTAGCTTGTAATAATGTCAGGGCTTTCTTTACTAACGCCCCCATTGATAAGTATAATATGTGGACTTGTACTGATGTTTGTAGAGCCTTATCTTTTCTTCTGGATAACATCTTTATAAGATACGGTAAAACTATTTACCGCAAGGTTGTTGGTATTCCTATGGGTACTAACTGTGCACCACTTGTTGCAGATTTGTTTTTGTACTGCTATGAAAGAGATTTTATGTTGAGTTTGTCACCTGCTATCCAGGGTGAAATTATTGATGCCTTTAATAATACTTCTCGGTATCTTGATGACATACTCAATATTGATAATCCGTTCTTTGCTCATATGGTTACAAACATTTATCCACCAGAGCTCACGTTGAATAAAGCCAACAGTTCGGATACAGTAGCAGCATTTCTCGATCTTCATCTCTCGATTTCAAATGATTGTATTCATACTAAAATCTATGATAAGAGAGATGATTTCAATTTTAACATCGTTAAGTATCCACACCTGGATGGAGATGTACCTCGTGCTACCTCATACGGGGTGTATATCTCCCAGCTCATTCGATTTGCTAGAGCGTGTAATGATGTTATAGACTTCAATGATCGTAATCAAGTTATTACAAGTAAACTTCTTCAGCAGGGTTTTCGTTATCACAAACTACGTAGATCTTTCTCTAAATTCTACCGCCGCAACGAGGGCCTGCTGGAAAAGTACAACACCAACCTTAAAACACTTCTGCGACTAGGCATATCACAACCCTCATTTTATGGTCTATAAACTTCGAAAGTTAAATGGGTCTGACGGGTTTCCTGACCGCTTTACAAATTTAATCAGGAAGTTCGTCAGAAAAGGATATAACCCTTTGGTTTTACAGCGCACTGCATGTTTAGTGATTGACCCCTCTACAGTCAGTCATTACGCTTTACTTTTCACTTGTGCGATGACTGGACTACCTCTTGGGACTCTATGATTGTACCTACTGAAACCCCAACTAAGGGAGGTGGGTGCATGAGCTTTCGTCCCTTGGGTTTTCTGGTCGTACCCTAGATTGGTTTTCTCTTTAGCTGCAACTACTATGGTTGTTCAGTACGATTCTGGATACATCCTGAGATGTTTATTATTTTGTATGTATATCTTTAGTTAGTTTCTCTGGATGTGGACTTTATTGTTAGAGATTTCCTTTTGATGGGATGTAGTTTTGTTTACACTGTCTTGTCTATTTGGGCGCTGAAGACAGGACAATAGCGAGGATTGTGCGCATATAAAATCGATTCAAGCTAACCAGTAGGCCTTACTGCCTACTGACCGTTCCAAGTCGGTAACCCTGTCTTCACCACCCTTTCTGTTGTTTTTTTGTCTTTTTCATTGTGGGATGTAGTTTTGTTTACACTGTCTTGTCTATTTGGGCGCTGAAGACAGGATAATAGCGAGGATTGTGCGCATATAAAATCGATTCAAGCTAACCAGTAGGCCTTATTGCCTACTGACCGTTCCAAGTCGGTAACCCTGTCTTCACCACCCTTTCTGTTGTTTTTTGTCTCTTTCATTGTAGTTTCAAGTCCTTGTTTGCAGTACAGTGCGGACCTACGATGCCATTGCGTTCGGACGCTGTGGTTTCTATAGGACCCTATATATCATTTTGATTGAGGATGCTTATAATAAAGACCTCATATCATCGCAATGCTACTTAAGCCCTAGTACCCGGCAACTATATTTAATTCTGCGATTACGTATATGTTAATGGAAATGAAACTGTTACGAACACGAAATGCTCGTACATATTCTAACACTCGTTTACATACTGATGAGGGGCAAATTGTATTGTCTATAAAGGTATTTGCAACATGGCAGCAGCGGCAAAATCCGATCAACTAGTTGACGTTTTGAAACAAATTCAGTCTCGTAAAACTGTAAAACAAGAAAACGCCACCAAAGCCTTAGCACAGTATTATAAGGTGCAGGATCACATAAAAGCTCTGAAAGTGGAAATAGACTTATTTATAAACAGGTAAACAATGTTGTTACTAATGTTCCATTGGTCAAACATATCACTTAGGGGACACCATGATGATATAACATGCATTTACTTAAGATGTGAACTGTAGCAGGTATATTTCACTACCGTTCCTGAACAAATCTCAATAAAACCGAAGCTGCAATATGTTTTGTATTTATCGTGTTCGGCGATTACCAAATTTCTACTTTCATACTCTCTTTCTTAATAAATACATCCTTGTAAATAATAGCTGATAATACAAAAGACACAATACCCACCTTGTTTATATTGAACTGTACATTTATTATTTGGTATTTAATTAAACGGTTTACGAACAAACCTATTATTCCTATTATGTATATAGCTTCTATGACTGAACCACTCTTGTTATTATGACCGAGTATGCTATGATTGTATACTTCAAGAATATGTTTGTGTAAAGGTTACAGTGACTAACAGCAGACGTGGATCAACTGTTACCACTATTAGAAAGAACAGCGTTGCCAGCATACATGGAATAAAGACAATAAGTCTTGCGACAAGAGTACTAAACGGACCGACCACAATCAACAGCTATGTTACCAATTCTGACGGATCAACAAAAAGGTCACCTTCCAGAATACTAAACGGACCGACCACAATCAAAAGTTATGCTACTGATTCTGAAGCAGTACCGAAGGTTTTGGTAAAGAAAGGCGATCACGAAAATGGCGTTAGTCAGGCGCCTTCATATTATAAAGACGTCGAAAAGGACAAGGAAATAGCGCGACTGAGAATGCAGAACGCACAGCTAAAAGTAACTTTGGAAAATAGGTAATCTAACTGTTGCTAAAATTAGCGTTTAATCACAGACTAAATTAATATATATCTTTAAAATGCGATATATCGATATATATTAAATGCTTACTAATGTACCAACACAGTATCAATATAAATTTAATTGTTGTTGTGGAAATTATAGCCAGTCTTGAACCTTTAAATGTTGATATAGACATTTTTTTGTAATAACTTTAATACAATATAAAGAAATGAAATATGTGTAGTACAAATTACGCTTTTGTACAATCCCATTGTTTATGACTTACTGGTATGTTGGGTTCACTGAGCCCAATCGTTGTGAATCTGAAGAAGTATACCACGTAAGCCAGTGCTATATTTCCAAAATGACAGTAATTGTTTCAGTTCAATGTAATATGCATTTAGCATTAAACACAAACTTCCTCATATATCTTATATTTCTCAAAATGTGAACACACAAAAAAATACACCGTAGTTCTTTAAAACTGGTCATGCACTTTAGAATGTATGGGATTTTAAACATAATTCTTGGCGGACATTTTGAGTTATAGTATGTTCTTACCTTAACGTGGACTGGCTCAGTGGTTATAGTTTAATTTCTTTAGCAATCAGAATCAAAATAAAATCCTAAAAAATGTTTTTCAATCTGTTTATCTGAATAGCTCTGAACCACTGACAATAATTCAAAGGGGACTTAATGCAGACTGTTTTATTTGATGATAGCTTGAGTTGCCTCAGATATTATTAACATGAACAAACATAAGGACTTAGCCAGTCTAGCCTTAACGTATCATGTTTATATACAGTAAAACATGAACTATTTTGTTAATATATTGCCTCGTTCCAAATTAAAATGCGCTGATTCTATGAAATCACCTGTGTTAAGAGACCCTTAAGTGGTCTCTTATTACACACTTGACTGTATTTATATATAATATGGTACACTACATATTGACTTATCCATAGACATCCTACGATCATTAATGTTCTTGTTTTACTCTAGAGTTACTGCAGCTCTGGTAAAGACTGTCGATGTTCTAAGTCAACTTTGGAATACATCGGTATACCTAAACCTAAAACACGTATAGAGGAGTTTAAAAAGATATACGAGCAAGAATGGAAAAGTGCATATCATGATTTGGAAAAACATTTTAAACTAAGTGAAGATATAATAACAGAACTGCTAGCAGGCATAGCACGGGTAAATACATACAATCTCCAAAGAATTGCTTTATACAGATTATAATTTACTTTTATAACTAAACGATGGTACGAAACCAGTGTGTGTTTTTCTTCAGATTAACACTAACTTGTATTCTAGTATTCTATACTTGTCTGAACAACGTTTCGTGAATTCTGGTGTGCTTGGCTAATATACATACAAAATATATAACACGTGTAAAAGCCTGTAACCCATAAAATACTGTATACTGTATTACACAGCGATGATGATGTCTATTAAATGTTCTCAAATAATAAATATATCAGCCCACACGTTTTTAAGTTGATAAATCAATTTCAGGAAGCGTACCATTTCTGTGAGGCTACTGCGAAGCAGCAGTTTGAAGATATAACAAAGGGTCATGCCCATGTCTCTGACATCCTAGTGCAACCAAAATATGTAACACACACCAATAAAGATGTGCTTGTAAGTATATACTTTTATGGCTGATTTTTCCTCGAAGTTGTATTGATTTAAAAGTGTGTGATTATCATCGTTTAAAAGGTTTCTATACTCTCTACTGAAGTGACAGCATATACAAATACTAAGGTTTTGAAAAGAAAGTTAAAACATTTCCGATGTATTACGTTGTAGACAAAGAATACACTAGTCGTGTGGCAAAGCACATATATACTTATTGGGGTATATTGCTTTTAAGAAACAAATATCAGTGTGTTACAATTACCCTCCAAAATCCTGAAAACTGCAGTTTAATATTTATTATGTTACGTATATTACAGACAGCGAGGTCGAAAGCCATTATAGACAAGAACGGATATCAATTAACCAGGCGCTTTCTTAGAGATTACAGGCGAGCGATTTCCAAGGTTCCGATTCCTGGACTAATACATGTTGGTATTTTCTAGATTTCTTTTTAAATACTGTATCAAATTACGGTGTCCTGTTTGGGCCATGTTACCATCGCATCTTACCATCGACCATCGCATCTTACCATCGCATCTTACCATCGACCATCGCATCTTACCATCGCATCTTACCATCGACCATCGCATCTTACCATCGACCATCACATCTTACCATCGCATCTTACCATCGACCATCGCATCTTACCATCGCATCTTACCATCGACCATCGCATCTTACCATCGCATCTTACCATCGACCATCGCATTTTACCAAGGAACATCGACCTAGGTCGATGCTCCATGGTAAGATGCGATGGTAACATGGCCCTAACAGGACACCGTATCAAATACATAGTAGATATTAATACAGTAATATAATACATTGATTAATATGCATGCGTATAACATAATTTAGGTCAAAGGAATACCTGTTAAGAAAATACATGATGTAAATGTAGAGTGTCATTGTACTGTTAATATACATATTAAAGTGACAATAATAAGCAGTTGTATACACAGTTTTCGGTGTACTATATTATGCTTCATTTCGTATCTTAAATGACTTTAAAACATCATAGCTCTGATATCTAGAATTTGCCCCTGTAATATCCGGATATGTTGCAACATCTGTTTTAAGGAGGATCGTTCCCTCTCTCATTCAATATATGATTGATGTGTACAAAGTATACTTTAAGTAATACATTCCAAATCTTTTGGTTTATATAAAGTTTTAGGTTTTACTTGTTCCTAATGGATTTAAATGATTAAAAATACTAATCAATATTTTCTTCTTTCGATTAGATTTTTGAGAGTCTTGTGCAGAGGGAGGTGTTGAGCCGGCATACAACACTGCGAATCACACCGAAAGCTACTCGACCCTTCATTCACCGTTTAATAGAGATAACTTGGTTGATGAGTATAACAGAGCCCCCTCTGGTTCAGGTTTGGCCACGTGGAGGTCAGCTAATGAGCCGAGACCTCTTTGTGCCATATGGGAAGAAAGGTGCTACTATACTTCACGTAGTGTGGCCCGCTTTACTTTTATACAAAGACGGTGCTGTAGCCGAAAGAGGAGTTTGTATTGTAAAATGATGTCATCTTTCAAGGATTATATACCTTGGTATGTAACACAACATGTTACAAATAGAACCCATAAGTTCCTGACTGGTTTACTTTGAAACGTTCAGTATATTACATTTACACCTTACACTATATATATATATATATATATACAGTCGACGAACTAGCGGTATTGATGGTGACATGGCTGAATTAGCAGACGACTGATTAAATAATATATTAGTCGGTTTTAGTTTTGGTCTCTGATATAATGTTATTATTGAACTGTTCCGTATGTACTACAACGTTTACTGTATCGAAAGTCTGACATTTGTGACGGTTTAACAGTCGTTTAATGGTTTTTGACAGTTTTTCTGACAAACGCATTGAATGAAACTAACACAGTACTGTGGTAGAGAACGGAACATTTCGAAGAACGTAACCTTCCAAATATGTATCTTAAAATATTATATTCCCGAATACTTTGTATTATGATTACGGCCCAGCTCATCGTTAATTTATTAATATTTATGTTTGTTTACTTACAGTTAGTTATTTGTCGGCATGTATTGGAATGTGTATGTAATGAAATATTTAATATAAACAATTTTACAAACTTGACTTCTTAGATCTTTTTCAAAGTTCTATCGCCGTAACGAAGGCCTCCTGGAGGAGTACAACACCAACCTAACATCTTTTCTTTTCTGCGAATAGGAATATCACAACCTTTATTCTATGGAGATTGATCTATAAACTTCGGAAAGTAAAGGTGTCTGACGGATTACCTGACCACTTTACAAAATTAATCAGGAAAATTGTCAGAAAAGGATACTATCCTTTAGTATTACAACGGACTTTATGCTTGGTGACTGACCCCTCCACAATCAGTCACTTCGCTTCACCTTTCTCTTGATCGATGACCAGACAACCTCCCTCGTGGGACTCCATGATTGCACCTTCTGAAACCCTGAAAGCGGAGGTTGGTGCATAAACTTTCGTCCCTCGGGTTTTCTGATCGTACCTTAGATTGGTTTTCTTTTTGGCTGCAACTGCTGTGATTGTTCAGTACAATTCTGGACATTTCCTGAGGTGTATTTTTATATGTTTTTACAATAACATATACGTGTATCGTTTCCTAATTTCTCTGGATGAGGACTTTCTTGTTAGATATTTCCTTTTGATGAGATGCACTTTTATTTACACTGCGTTGTCAATTTGAGCGCTAAAGAAAGGAGGTTGTGTACACTTAAAATTTATTTAAGCTAAACAGTGGGCATTCTTGCCTATTGACCGTTCTAAGTCGGTAAACCTGTCTTTCAACACTTTTTCGGTTATGTATTGTCCTTTACATTGTGTAGTTAATTTGCTCTTAGTTTGTGGTACAGTGCGGATCTACTGTGACTTTGCGTTTGGTGCTGTGATTTCATTCTTGACCATTCTTCTCATTATGGCTCCCCCACACAAAGTGTGGTAGGGGAGCCATATTGTTTTTGTGCTTTCTGTCTGTCTGTCTGTCTGTCTGTCTGTCTGAAGGTCTGTCTGTGTCACAAACGATGTCCGATCAATAACTAGAGAATGGTTGGACCTACTAGGGTCCTCAAACTTGGAAGGATGGTTGGTCATGACAAGTAGATGACCCCTATTGATTTTGGGGTCACTAGGTCAAAGGTCAATGTTGCGGTGACATTGACTATCAAACGATGTCCGATCAATAACTAGAGAATGGTTGCACCTAGGGTCCTCAAACTTGGAAGGATGGTTGGTCATGACAAGTAGATGACCCCTATTGATTTTGGGGTCACTAGGTCAAAGGTCAATGTTGCGGTGACATTGACTATCAAAACGATGTCCGATCAATAACTAGAGAATGGTTGCACCTAGGGTCCTCAAACTTTGAAGGATGGTTGGTCATGACAAGTAGATGACCCCTATTGATTTTGGGGTCACTAGGTCAAAGGTCAATGTTGCGGTGACATTGACTATCAAAACGATGTCCGATCAATAACTAG
The DNA here is from genome assembly GCA_037043455.1 of Cyrtodaria siliqua. Taxonomy (NCBI): domain Eukaryota; kingdom Metazoa; phylum Mollusca; class Bivalvia; order Adapedonta; family Hiatellidae; genus Cyrtodaria; species Cyrtodaria siliqua. The sequence goes on from JAWPHD010007255.1 coordinate 89,522, forward strand.
AGAATGGTTGCACCTAGGGTCCTCAAACTTGGAAGGATGGTTAGTCATGACAAGTAGATGACCCCTATTGATTTTGGTATCACTAGGTCAAAGGTCAATGTTGCGGTGACATTGACTATCAAAACGATGTCCGATCAATAACTAGAGAATGGTTGCACCTAGGGTCCTCAAACTTGGAAGGATGGTTGGTCATGACAAGTAGATGACCCCTATTGATTTTGGGGTCACTAGGTCAAAGGTCAAGGTTGCGGTGACATTGACTATCAAAACGATGTCCGATCAATAACTAGGGAATGGTTCGACCTACGGTCCTCAAACTTGGAAGGATGGTTGGTCATGACAAGTAGATGACCCCTATTGATTTTGGGGTCACTAGGTCAAGGCCGTAGGTCTGTCTGTGTCACAAACGATGTCCGATCAATAACTAGAGAATGGTTGGATCTACGGTCCTCAAACTTGGAAGGATGGTTGGTCATGACAAGTAGATGACCCCTATTTATTTTGGGGTCACTAGGTCAAAGGTCAAGGTCGCGGTGACCTTGACTATCAAAAGGATGTCCGATCAGTATCTAAAGAACGGTTGGACCTAGGGTCCTCAAACTTGGAACGACGGTTAGTCATGACAAGTAGAGGGGTCACTAGGTCAAAGGTCAAGGTCGTAGTGACCTTGACTATTAATTCGATGTCCGATCAATAACTAGAGAACGGTTGGACCTAGGGTCCTCAAACTTGGAAGGATGGTTGGTCATGACAAGTAGATGACCCTAATGATTTTGGGGTCAAAGGTCAAGGTTGCGGTGAAACGATGTCCAATCAATAACTAGAGAATGGTTGGACCTAGGGTCCTCAAACTTGGAAGGATGGTTGGTCATGACCAGTAGATGACCCTATTGATTTTGGGGTCACTAGGTCAAAGGTCAAGGTTGCGGTGAAACTATGTCCGATCAATAACTAGAGAATGGTTGGACCTAGGGTCCTCCAACTTGGAAGGATGGTTGGTCATGACCAGTAGATGACCCCTATTGATTTTTGATTTGTTTTAATTTAGATTTTTTTTGATTTTTTTTTTTTTTAATTTTTTTTTTTTAAATATTTTTTAATTTTAATTTTTTGTTTAATTTTTTTTTTTTTTTTTTTTTTTTTTTCAATTTTTGCATAAGAAGTTTTAGGGTCGGCCCTTTAAAAAAATAGGGTCGGTCGGGTTCCTTGAACCACACATATTTTTTTATGTGGCCTTACTGATACAGATAGTAGATACAGTCACAGGGATATTGAATATCAAAACGATCTCAGATCAATAAAGAACAGTTGGACCTAGAGTCGTCAATTATGTCTGTTCGGGCGAGTGGGGGAGCCATACGTTTTTGTCCCACGGACAATAACAATTTCTAGTTTTTGTGTTGATTTACCTTTGCAATTATATACTGAACGACTTAAAAACGCAAGACTTGGATACACCTTGTAAAATCTATTTCTATGTTCTGATTCGATCAAAAATCATTTAAATGATGCATGAACATGATGAATAGAATAATAATCTTACGTAAAATTAACCAAAAATCAAATAACAAGATCCACGTAGCACATGGACCTTGTTACGTGGTGGTTGAAGTCCGTATATCTGCCGTTTCAATTCTGCCTAGATAGGCGCTAGAACTGGAGATAAGACAGAACAGTTCATAATGTGTACACTATTTTGACACAAGAAGTTGCAGAGTCTGTGTTATCAAATTTGTTAACCGAAGGCGTGTCTGGGAAGCTGACATATTCAGTGGCATTGTGCCTTAGGCGATCTGTAAACATTTGTCAATGCAATCTCCGTTTGAAAATATGCTTTCCGCCAGGTGCTATGCTCATCCTATTGTATGTGGTATAATTATCCTTTAAAGAGGAACATTCCTTTTTTAAATGTAAGATCTACTCGAAAATGATTATACTATTAATTATATATCAAAAATAAAATATTTTAGGCGGGAGTTGTTGCCCTTTACATGTTTTAATACACAAACTTACTCCAGACAAGTTCTCCTGAACCCCTGGCAGATTTCAACGAAACTTGGCAAGGATGATCAGTATCAAGCATAGTTGTGCGTATCGTCGCCGTGTTCCAGTTGAATGATTTTTGGGAACTCAGTTTCGATAAATCTTCTTGACCCACTCTGCTGAAAGCGGTACAATTATTATTTAAAGACGTTATAACATTATTTTTAGATAGAAATAACTACTCAATAATGATTATACTATAATAATAATAATAATAATAATAATAATAATAATAACATCGGAGTCGTAATAAACTTAAATCACTGTACTGACATGTGCGTATTAGTCTTTAAATCATCAAAATAAACTCCGTTTCGGTAATTCATATCTTAGTTTCGGTCCGTTTCTTTAAATCAACTCCATTCCGGTAAATCATGTAGCGTTAGCTCCTCCCATCAAATTGGTACCGCCTCAGACTTTGAGAGGAGTCCGATTATCAGACCGTGAGGAGAGTCAACGAACGTTTACCGCTTTAGTTAGACTAATATACTATATACACAATAGTTTTCGACTAGAAAATGAGCTTCAGTGTCCGAGTGGTCTAGCTCGCCGACCGTTATCAACAAATTGGAGTAGAAATGTCTATACGTTTGATATGTTTCATAGAGCAGACAAACACAAAATAATGTTTAAACCATTTGGTAACCAGACTCGACGAAGTAAGTAAGTAACTAACTAACTAACTGAGTAACAGTATAGATAATTCATTAAAAGAACAGTTACAAAAACACCGGGCCTCAATGGCCTTTAAGTCGACATTCCATAATGCAAGAAATAATTATCGAATTTAGGGTGTCAATCTCGAATAACGGTCCTGGCTTTACACGTTTACACATCCGACCATGTACAATGACTGCATGCTAGTTATATATATGTGTATAATACATTTATGACATTAACATACCTGCATTTGTGACTACCATTATCTATTTAGTGATTAAGTAATAGATAGAGTATGGTCTCGTTGAGTTGGTTAATTTAAACATCGATGTTTAAATTATACAACGAGATGAGACCATACTCTTTTTATTTTGTAGCATGTCAATTTCATGTCCATTTCATGTACTTGTCATACTCTAACTTCCAATAACTGGTAGTTAGAGTAGTTAGAGTACACCATTTATTCTGACAGGTGTTATTTTCAAATAAACGATTTACAACTTTGAAAATACAAAGGGAATTTCAGTGACGATGCTACAACCTACTTTAAAGGGACACACGGCAATCTTGAAGACGTTAACCAAGCATTACAATTAACATTTCAGTTTATTGATGCAGTATTATTTTGACTTTTAACTCTGCATGCATAATAATTATTAAATAAAAAGGTAATACAATTTGAAGCTATCAATTTCTACCTTAACTGTAAATATACTCTGTTGCAAAAGAAACTGGACACTTTGAACATTTTCTTTACACCCTATCCTCTTTATGAAGCGAGAGTCCCTTAATGATAACAATTTTGGTACCAAACATGGCATATTCATTTTGGAATTTGTCAATTTAATTCTAAAAATACTTTATACAATTAAATCTAAACAAAACTCAGTGTCCACTTTTTTTGCAAATGAGTATATATTATTTTGTGTTATATAATAAACAATAAGTAATATGCAAAACAAATTTGCTTTTAACTATTCAAATATTTTTATTAATGGGTCGGGGTGGAGTGGGGTGGGTGGGGGTGGTTCGGTCCCATTTTCATATGGCATATGAACAAACAATTTATCTCAAATCTCATATGGAAAACAATATTCTTTATGGAAAAAATAAGTTTGCATAAGGAAAAATATAGTGAAAAACCCATCTGACATACAGTATGGATATGAACTAACAGTGTGCTTTTTTCTTCTAAATTTCGGAAGTTCGGTTAACAATGGATATTTTTGTTTATATATTCCTGGTTATTTATCATGTATTTCAGAGTAATATTTTTTTTATATAGGGTTAATCTGTTAAGTCTCGCGCATTGGACATTTTGTGTGTTATATCACGCTCACACGCATACATTATGCGTTCTCCCGCATTCAAACAATTTGACCAAAGCACTGTTTTACCCTATGATTAAAATGTATACAGCTATAGTTAGACTAAATCGTATGTTTACATCTGCCATTGAAAACACTTATATAATATCAAACTGAAACTGTTTATATTGAAGTTTGTATGTGAATGTTTGCATATCGATTCATCAAAACTATTAAAATGATATATAAAAATATCAGCAGTTTCATTACAATTTCAACAGGGATGTAATCTGATATTCGGATATCGACGATCACGTGTTATGACGATATATTATTAAAACCACGTAGATCTATTGATTGATATTGATTATAAAGGTTGTGTGTTTATAACTCAAAGTGTGTGTGGTGTATGTGTTTATGGTCGTGCTTTCAAATAATGTGTACATGCGGGTAAGACATTTTATTTTCCTTGTTAAATTGTTTATATGTTTGTATAATTATGTTAGCTTGTTTGTAATGGCGTCAACATATACTAAAGCGATTGATTTTTAGTTTCATTAAAACCGTCTCTACTTTCGTTTTCGAATGTTATTTCCAAAATGTTATGCTTGAACAGAAGCAATAACATTACTTTTAATAGTGCATTATACGCCATGCTCCCGTTATCACCACTACATGTACCACACCATATCACTACCTCGACCACTTCCGCTGCCGTTGCCGCTGCCGCTACCGCTACACTACTACTACTACTACTACTACTACTACTACTACTACTACCACTGCTACTACCACTACCACTACTACTACTACTACTACTACTACTACTACTACTACTGCTACTACCACTACTACCACTACCACTACTACTACTACTACTACTACCACTGCTACTACCACTACTACTACTACCATTACTACTACTACCACCACTACTACTTAACCACCACTACTACAACTACTACCATTACTACTACTACCACTACCACTACTACTATTACTACTACCACCACTGCTACTACCACTACTACTACTACTACTACTACCACCACTACTACTACTACTACAACTACTACTACTACTACTACTACTACTATTACTACCACCACTGCTACTACCACTACTACCACTACCACTACTACTACTACTACCACCACTGCTACTACCACTACTACTACAGCTACTACTACTACCATTACTACTACTACCACCACTACTACTTAACCACCACTACTACAACTACTACCATTACTACTACTACCACTACCACTACTACTACTATTACTACTACCACCACTACTACTACCATTACTACTACTACCACCACTACTACTTAACCACCACTACTACAACTACTACTATTACTACTACTACAACTATTAATACTGCTACTACTACTACTACTACTACTACTACTACTACTATTACCAAAACCACCACCACTACTACTATAACACATATATAGATATATAGAAAAACATATATACCAATATATAACCTTGCATTAGACATTACAAATACGTAAATTAACATTATACATTACCTCCTTTTACATGCCGTCTCATGCATGCTCGTACTCCAACGTTGTTCTGATGTCTTAAATCAGACGTTGTTGGTTGCAGAAAACTAAATACTTTCCCATAGAACTCCTGTGGCACCTGTCAGCTAATATCTCAAGCATGATACACAATTTCTTTAAATTACCTTATTTCATAGATATTTCCATCACAAAGCCTTTGAAAGTGTGCAAAAGACAACTTTCCCAGCTCAACCTCTCTGCACATGTCTGTGTTTACAAACAGTATTGAATCCGCACTGAATATTGACCACTACGTCTAATTTCAACGTATATTAGACGTCGATAAACCAACGTTGAATAGATGTTGTGTTTGTGTTGTCAGTCAACGCCGTTAAACCGACTTTGTATAGACGTTGAAACAAAGTCTAATTTCAACGTATATTAGACGTCGATAAACCAACGTTGAATGAGCGTTGTGTTTGTGTTATAAGTAGACGTCGTTAAACAGACGTTGAATACTACTACTATTACTACTACTACAACTATTACTACTGCTACTAGTACTATTACTACTACTACTACTACTACTACTAGTAGTATACTACCACTGCTACTATAATGTTATCACAGATACATTACTACTACTACTACTACTACTACTACAACTACTACTACTGCTGCTGCTGCTGCTGCTGCTGCTGCTGCTACTGCTGCTACTACTACTACTACTACAGCTATTACTACTGCTACTACTACTAGTACTACTACTACGACTACTACTACTAGTATACTACCACTGCTACTATACTGTTATTACAGTTACACTACTACTACTACTACTACTACTACTACTACTACTACTACTCTTCAGAATTTGGTATTTTCTTTCATATTACCGTTTTTCAGCATTTGTTTTCTAGAATACAAGTTTGAGAAAAAGAAGAAGAAGAGGCAGCTAAACCGAAGACGATGGAGATTGATCCAGTAGTCAATTTGCTAATATCTATCAACAAAGAACTCAATTTGAAACAAGATGAAGTCAAAAACGCAATAGATTATCATAATAAAATAACTGATGAATTAAAGGCCTTGCGAGGTTTCAAAGAACAACATCAAAGAAAAGGAAATGCAAATGTAAGTAAAAATAAGCATTAACAAATAAAGTAAGTACAAATAAAATAAGTAAACGGTAGAGCACTGCTGCAAGTATATGTCTAATTGATCGCATAATTACAGGCGAACTAGTATTATTCATCTTTGTGTATGCAAGCGAGGGAAGTATCATGTAAGGGGGCAGACAACAGTTTTCTCTCCGTATCAGATGAGCGGAATGTCCCGGATTCAACTATCTCCCTCTGTACAAGTTAGTCACACACCTGAAAAAGAAATAGCACACCAGTGAATCTACAACACCTACTGCTTTACAAATCAGATATAAAAAACATTCAACCACAGCTCTACCACAACCACAACATACTGACACACTCAATCTGTCTAAGAAAGTCGCGAAAACTGTTGCTGTTCCGAGTCGAAGTGGACATTTGTCAACACACACACACAGGTTAGGCGCAAATTGTATCACAAAGTGCTGCATTTATTCTTGCTGTCAACATGAAGTAAAACCTACAAATCAATACCAATTTACCCACCATCCATTGATATGTTCCAGTATTTCAAGCTGTTTGTTGACATTTTAAAAGAAACACAAAATTCACAGATTTTCCACAAAGCCTCAATTTTGCATTTCAACCCTATACAATTCTATGGGAATCAGTCAGGGTGTCAGGGAAGCTTGTCAAATTGTTTCTCAAACTCCATTCTCACTAGTCATAACAGAAATAAAGCATAGAAATTTTTTTCAAGAAGAGATAAGCATTCACTATTCACATTTACCCCTTATTTCAGAATTTCACCGTGGCCAATTCGAAACTGATGCTAAAACTGTTGTCTGCTACCTAAGACGAAAGAGATCTAAACTAACATTGTGCTTACAGAGAGCAGCGGCAATGAAACAAATTTCAGGGATATACCGGAAAATCATAAGCATGTTATTATTAAACTGATATAATGAGTATTCATACATGGTTCTTGCATAGTAACACAATTTTATAAAATATTCTATTCAAGACTAATGTTATGTTTAATATGTTATAAAGATGCGACGTTTAAAAATACAAATAATTAATTTCAGCATCACATACATACATACAAACAGATATATATTTTATTTTCTTAGGACCAACAAGGCCAGTCAAGGGCTTTGGAAAAGGCAAATTCAAGTATTAAGCGTTTGCAGGAGGAAAACGAAAGTTTGGGCAGACAACTCGATGAACTTAGAATGAGGTAAATTGTTAGCGACACCCGTTTTATTAAGATGACAATATATAAAGAGTGAGGTTTGGTGCACCCTAGAGCCTGGCACACACCTTGCCTCTTATTCATCCTTGTAATTGTGGTTTGTTTTTGGTTTACTATGGTTCTTAAATGCTACATTTCCTGTTCGACTTTTATATCTACTTTCTCGTCCGTTGGATGGGGACGTAAACCGGGCGGTCACGTGTATCGGTCTATCCTCAGAGCATGTTAAAGAAAGATAGGAATCTATTCGATAATAAGAGTAAGGCACTGTTCCCTGATTCCTATGTATCGTTCCCCTCTCTCTGGGGCGGCTCTAAATAACCTATACTGTGCTGATGAGCCGTTAAACAACATTTAATTCAATTATATCTAATTTGATACATTTCCACATGTATGTGAACATATGACAATAGATATTGTGTGGAATCCGTTTGGAGGGAATCCGTTGTTTTCCATTTAATATTATTTTTAACATTTATATGTTAGTAAATTTTACCTAATGTATTACTTCTCTTTTATTAAAGATGATTGTTAATAGTCATCGTTAAGCATATGTCATCATTGCCGCGGAAAATACCAACATGGGAATTGTTGAAATACTTAATTAATTATGATCATACACCTTTACCAGTCTAATTTCATTTATATCCAATAAACATAACAGCCAAAATATTATGGATATTGTAAAAGTATAACGAACTATATTACAATATTTGAACTAATCTAAATAGTCAAAGAATATATGGTAAAAAAGGAGAAATAATCCAGTTTCAGTAGCTGGCAGCACAACACATGTGTGTGTATACATCATAACGAATATTCATGTCAGATTGTAACAGATTAAGTATGACTTCATTTGTTGTTTGGAGTGCAAATGTATCTGGTGAATATGCACGCACCAACACTGTAATTCTTTTATTTATGTACACTAAAAGGAACTTCTAATGCCCCCATATTATATTTTAAATATATTTTATTTTTCATTTCGTTGTAATGCAATTTTGTAAAGGTGCATTTGAACCGTAATGATTCAACGTAACTGCGCAACACGTGTGCTCGATTTATTTTCGGATGCTATGTTTAAGAAATAATAAATACGTACCTGTGTTTTATCGGTGAATAAAATACAGTTAACTGCACGAGTGATTTAATTACTACGCATCCGAACTCCTAACTGCACGAGTGATTTAATTACTACGCATCCGAACTCCTAACTGTATTTTATTCACAAGCACGAGTGATTTAATTACTACGCATCAGAACTCCTAACTGTATTTTATTCACCGATAAAACACAGGTACGTATTTATTATTTCGATTCTAACACAAAAATAACCCCATTGTTTGCGCTATTGTGGGGGCACTATATATTATCTCGGACGTCAAGGTAATCAGGCTGCTATGTTTACAGACTGTTCCATTATGCGCCCCCGTATGCAAAGTTCTGCGCGGTACAATATGTTCAAATACACTACCAAGTGACGTCATGGCGCTTCCAACGGATGAAATATACGCGGGAATTAGTGGCACAGCTGTATTTTATCGTAGAATAACATACAGCTGTCTCTCTTCGTTTTGTATATGAAAGTCTACGCAGGTCGTGTTAGAATCAAGCTTCGTGCACATGCAACTCGATTGTTTCATTAATATGACCAATGCTTATGTGAAATGTTACATTATGGGACGTTAGAAGTTTCGTGTAATATACCAATACTGTTTTTCTCTTAAACGATTCACTATCAGAGCAATATCACGCACCCACAAACAGAGCAACTTTACTATTTATTTGTCTGCTTGATCTAATGAACAGCCATCCTACTTAGAATAAACTCTTTGAGAGAAACGGGTACGAATTATATACTATTGTGTGTATTTGTTAATTAAAATATTTACATTTTTTCGATACAGGTTTAGCAACCCAAATATTACAGAACTAAGCGATCAGTACAGACCAACACAACTTGCAGAACATTTTCGTACAATGTACGAAGATGATTGGACACATGCTTTTGAAGACCTGGAGAAAGCAAATACAGCGGAGGAAACCATTTTAGAAACAATTGCAGGCATAATTAAGGTATTGATATTTTGAGTACCATTCAAGAACTGTGAAAAATATCACTCTTTTAAAATCAACATGAATATAATACAACTGAAGTTTCGTATATGAAAATATGCCATGCAAAGGAACAACAGACGTTATATTCGCATGTTGGTTTGCACTATATAAGCATCCTTAGGGCTACACAAAAATAACATCATTATAGAAAGGCATATACATGGTTGTTATCCGAGACTGAGTAGATGATTGTGAATCTCTCTATTTTTCTTGATTTTGTAAATCACACCCAGCTTTAGAAACACACATCTCGTTAACTGATTCAGTAATACCAAAAGTACGTGGGGTAGTTCAGTCATTTGCTCGAATTAATTAGTGAATTGATCCTCACCAGAGCCAGATGTCCGCGAGTCTATTGAAACTTCTTCCCTGAAAATAATTGAATGTTGTTTAACCGCTCATCAACACAGTATCGGTTATTTAGAGCCGCCCCAGAGGGGAAGGATACATAGGAATCCGGAATTCTTATTATCGAATAGATTCCTGTGGTTCTTTAACGTGCTCGGAGGATAGACCGATAAACGGGACCGCCCGGTTTACGTCCCCATCCGACGGACGAGGCTAAGTGAAAGTGTCTTGCCCAAGAACACACCGACGAAACTCAGTGGCACCACGGAGGATTGAACCCGGGGTCTCCGGTTACAAATCCGCCGCGCTACCGACTGAGCCACGCCAGCCCTCTCCTGAAAATAAAGCGAACAGGAAATGCAGCATTCAATGACCACATTCAACCAGAAAACATGCACAGAAACAGACAATTGCATGCATCTACATACAATTTTTTTTTTTTAAATTAGCTATTTCTATACCTGTTGTAAGCAATGCACTTCTTGATTGTCTTCCTGGGTAGAACCAGTACTAAGCAATGCAGAAAAAGTGTCTTTCTCAGGGACATAACACATGTGGTTATGGCGGGGATTGAACCCAAGACTTTTGTATCATGGGTCCAACACCCTACCACTAGACCACAGAGCTCCACAACTTATACGATACTCGTACACAGTAGTAATAATATGTGATAATAGAGGTGTACTGTCATGATATGTTTCAATGCTTTTACATATTGGTTGCTGACTGCATATTTCGATAAGCTCTTTTTAATTTTAAGACTATTCTTATTCCTGAATTGTTTTTCAGAAAGCAGATGAATTCTGTGCAGATATTGAGAAACAACAAATGAAAAAAATAACAGACTTATGTTCAACCTACATTATCGACTTTGTCTGTAATCCCGCGTACACGACTCCACAGCATAGATGCGTCGTAAGGCAATATTTTCCAATATAGAATGAATTTATGTACACCGTTTTATGCTTTTATTGGTAGACATGAATCAAACAATACATGAATCATACATGATCAGACGTTATTAATCCAAAGGACTAATTTATTCAAATCAATGGAAAAGAACAAACTTTCGCAAACTATTCCAAATAGATAGTTTCAATACTCTACTCCCTGTTTCAATATACTATCACAAACATTCATGTGAACTAATGCACATGTGATATTACGTAGTTGTACATGCACACTGCCTTTTAAAGGGATCGCTTGAAAGGGGCCAACTGGTTTATTTATTGGACATGTAGTGTGTACATAACAAATGGCCATGTTCAGGGATTTTGAGGCTGCGCTAACAAATATATAAATAGGGAGACAATATTTTTAAACTACCACAATCTCATTAAAATCAGACACTTTATCACGCTACGATACTCTACACTACTAAGGATCTGACAACACCGCATTGGCGCAGGATCTGACAACACCGCATTGGCGGTCACATCAGATTGACCTTACGATTACCCATTCAGATTTCAGCCTTCAAAATCGTTCGGTATAGACTGCTTCACTGCGCATGTCGCGTTTCAGTCAAAAGCTATGGAGCAGTCTATACTCGATATTGAAAGAACTTTTAGCTTATAAAAATAAGTATAAAAGTCGAACAGGAAATGCAGCTTTCACAGAACACAGTAAACTCCAAAACACGCTAAAAGACAAACACGAATAAAGGCATATGACGTCACGAACGCAAACAGAAATTGCGTTGACTAAAATAACTTATCAACCATTATTGAATATTGCTGAATAAAACCAAGATTGTTTGACGGAATTCAAAAGCGGTACAAAAAGAAGAAAGAAGAATTACGGTACCGCTTCGTAGGGTTGAATTCATAACCCACAGTAAAATTATACTCGTGGATAATCGCTACCGACTGCGCTACCGGGCAAACTATATTGTCACGTACGATACAGAAAACCTAATGTTGGAATTTAATGATCTCGGTAGAATAATGTTCTGAATGTTTTCAAAAAAAAAGACTTTTATTTTCTGCGTCTTCTTGCTGTAAAACATGCCATTTAGTGCATTTCTTTGAAACTATCGTGCAATCCACAGCATTAACACACGGCGACTTTATCTTGTTCGGATATATGTGTTTTATGAGGAATTTTGTTTGTTCAGTTCACTCGAACATCATCTGAATTGCATATAAAACTCGCGATTTCATTGGTTAAATTAAGTTGATCGTCTCATGAATATTGATTAGATTTTGACGTGACCTCCAAGCCAGAGTTGTCAGATCATATAGCGGAGAGTATCGAAGCGTAATTGGGATTTGATTTTAATGAGATTGAAACTACCAAGGACAGACAACCTTTGGATGAACTACGGCAGGGCGCCTACCTATGGTGAGAGACACAGATATCAAACGTATGCATTCACTTCCTAAAAAGGATAGCTGCAACACTCGCTGATATACTGTATCTCTACTTCATAACACATACACACACGCACGCACGCACGCAAACACGCACACACACACACACATACACACACCCAAGGTCAAATTAGCCAAATGCTCACAATAATAAACTTTTACCAAATTTATATATAGTAGATATTAATATTCGCTACTCAAATATACATAATTGACAGTGCTAAAAGTTGCCCACAGAAAACAAAGTACTCAATATAGATAACATACACATTCAAGAATTCTTACAAAAACGCTCACTTTCTTTAAGAAATTAGGTGTAAATGTTAGTATGCCTTTCATATATTGTTTTTAACTACTATTTTAGAAAACAAAAGAAGGTGCAGTATATAAAGGACAAAAAGAAGAAGATATTGTCATACGACATCTTAGAGATGTGAGGAAATCAATAGCTCATCTGTCCAAAGAACCAGTTGGAAAAGTGAGTAATACAGAGCCTAATTAAATTAGAATACGACTATGAGTTTAAACTGCTCCCTCAGTAGCAGCTCCACCAGTAGCAAGTGTTACTACAAAGGATATCTCCCGGGTACATAATTATTATGCACATTTATTATGAAACATTAATGATAAATTCACTTGTAAGACAGTTATTGAATTAAAAGTAGAGTATGTACATAATTAACATAATTCGCTAGTAAATAGGAAATAGCTTTTGGCGTCTGTCATACGTTTGAATTCAATATTCGATCCGTATAAAGCTGGGACATTATACAAACACATATAATACAACGGTATTTCCGGTTACTTTATAGTTGTATATATATTAAAAGAGTATGAGAGTGGACCTTTGGAAAAGACCGAACACGATAAATACGAAATATTGCAGTCTCGGTTTGATTGAGACTTTTCATGAACGGTATTGAAATATTCTTGCTACCGTTCACGTCCCCTATCAGAACTCAATATCAATAAAATCAATAGTACAGACTGTTAACCATCCCAAAGATGGCATGCATATGGCGGTGGACATGCTATATTTAATGTCATCATTCCATGTCCAGCGGCATATGGTCCCAGTATGGTTTACCGACCGTTCACATTACACCACATAATGCATAACACGTTGAAGGCCAAAACCCACATTTTCAAATCTGTAAGATGTCTAATTTCGAACAGGTTGATTTTGGTTTAAACGTTTTTTATTTCACAAGCTTTTTACAACATATTATTTGTATACAATAGAAGAAAAGGGATTAGAACGAAAGTAAGATACAAACGACGTTCTTCTCCTAGGTTGACTTTAGCTCAACATATAATTAGTTAGCATGAGCAATTCATTTGAATATTAACAGTATTAAACAAATTCATTTAATTCGACATAAATGAAGTTTTAGAATGTCCGTATCATTGCATTTTCGTTATTTTATAAATAGTTCAGGTTCTGTCTGGAGTTTTAATGGGAACACACTTTTTAAGAAACACACCACCATCTTGAATTAGTTATCAAGCATAACAAGTATCACCTAAATTTATGAATACAGTATTATTTTGACTTCAAAACGGTTTGTATATAATTAAATAATAGCATTTGGTTACACTTTTTCGTGTTAATTCTATATTCAAATATGATAATATTAAATCTACAAATACAAGTTAAAACGTGTATGTATACTGTATTGTTTTAGACACTAAACACACATTTTAAATGATTTTAGATATTCTTTGCTCTTCACGTCAAAGGCAAAATTGGTAAAAGCGATTCAAAAGGACTCGAACAGTTCTCATTGAAGTTGATACACGTTGTATGGTTGATGAAGATACAAGAACCGCCGATCGAGTTCATCTGGCAAAAACCGGGTGACACATACAAGAAAGACATGTTTTCAGAATACACACAGCGTGGACAAAAGGTGGTGCGAACTGTCTGGCCAGCAGTCATTCTCCATAAGGATGGTCCACTCCTGACGAAAGGAATTGTACAAGTCGCTAAATGATAAACAAGCGTAAAGATAGTGTAAGAACACGTAGTATTCGTATGTTATTGCCGTAATCGGAGGAACTTTTCATTGAACTAGACTGCGTTTATATAAGACAATTTAGATGGTCTTTGTTGTTTTCCGAATCTATGTTCTGTCAGAAAATCCTGTTAGATTTTATAAAATTGTGAACGGCATTTGAAAATAAAATTTGAACACCAGTATTAACACTGTGACATTTTATACCCAGAAACTCGCAAGTTTAAACATTTAATAATTGGAACAATGCATATAAGTGGTAGAAACACAGACTCGTTTCCTAAGAATTATACATAGTGGTAGAGAAAATACCATGCACCGGTGGGTACCGCCAATATGTATAGGTTTGTTGCTGAAATACAATCGCTCCAAGAGACCATTACACTGACCTCTGTCAACGTCTAAGAAAGTAGCCTGCGATCACATGATAATTTGTTACATGACCATAGCTGGCGAACAGAACTTCAACACCGTGACACCACCAACTATCGGCTGTTGATTGACACGTAAAGAAACACGACGTATTTTCTACTTTTTGATATAAATTTTAAGTTAGTAATTTAATTTAAGGTAGGTTGTTGAGAGCTATGTGTTACTGGAAAGTGCTGATAAGCAAAATGCTGTACTATAACACTATGGGAACGAATTGGTGGTGCGTATTTTAAATGGTTTGACAGCATAATGATATGCCAAACCTTTATTCTACCGCAATATAATTCTGAGCATAATTTACTGTATATTTAAAACATTCAAGTCGAAAAATTGTTTTCTTTTGTAATTGAAGCATTTCATATAAAGTTAATTCAGAAAAATATTAGTGCAGTCAAGAAATTTTGCATTTCCATCGTTTTTCATCGTTTGCCGAGATTATTGGTATTTGATAAGACGTTGACAGAGGTGTATATTTATGCAAGGAACGACAACTCTGAGCAGAGATTGGTTGAAATACTCTTGTTAACGTCAATATGTTGCAATGACCACAATTACGGAAATACATTTAGGCCTTGAGCCAGGACCCAACATTTTCGATATTGTTACCAACTCAAGGGACAAATTCTACCATCACTTTTTGAAAAGAGCAATGTATATAGATTACATTTTTCCATGATAGCAGTCTGGAACAGGTAGCTTATATAAAAAAAATCGAACATTAATAGGTTATCATTGTAGCGCTTTCATATAAGTTTTTGATGTTCATTTTTTGAATGTCATGCTTGTGTGAATAATTATTGATGTACTTTTTAAAGATACACTTAAGTTTACAATTCATTGAGTTACATAAAGCGTAAATAAGCTCTTTTTTAGCACTGAATTCAGTTTAAAATCTCTATTTTGCTTCAAATAAGAAGTCAATTTACCCCACCCACTATTGACACATTTTTATGCATTTAGTTTAGTTAATATTTTTTACAATATACGTGTAAACTTGTAAGAATCAGTAATTTACAACCTTTCTACATGATTTAAATAATATTATAATATGAATAATGGATTGTTATGATATATTGATGAAATTAAGTACTAAGCAATGTTCATGGCATTGCACATATGTGTTCATAAGTAAGCCTGATAAGTTGAGACACATGCCAAACTGGAAGTATAAGCCTTCCTCAAAGTAACTGCAACATACATAGTATTAACATGTTCTGATATATACATATATTGCACAGACAACACATAGTCCAAAGGATTCTAGATAAAGGAAATGTGCGGTTTAACGTGTTTGTTTTTAACAAAAGTCTTTTTTAGGTGTATGCGTCATCGCAATACTTATTATGATTACACATTTGGATTATGTATTACACATAAATACATGAATTAAACATTGCATATTGCAACGCAAAATCTTAAAGTTATATTAGTTCTTTTAAATTACAATTTATGCATATTTTAAGGATTTTTACACCTGAATTACCCCACCCATATACAAAACAATGAAGAATTCTGCATATGACATGTAAAAATAGTAGTATATGCATTTGCACGAACCATTTTTGTGTTACTGAAAAAAGAATCGACGAAGATGAATTGAATTGGGGTTTTACGGCGCACCAACACAAACATGTTATATGGCGCCAACAGGAATGAACATTCGACCCGGCTCACTCTTCATTAACATCTAGATACAAATTAGCAGAATGTGCCTAGAACCTTCTTACCTGCAGAACTGCAGAGTTGCTGCAAATTCTCTAGTAAACACTCCATTTTTCGCTGGAGCTACGACCACTGCCACCACTGAAGTAGCACCTGAAACAAATCAGGTTTCATGATGAAAATAATGAACAAAAATGACAAAATTAACATGAATTCGGGGAAATTTTACCCCTATGCCTGGATATGCAGTGGTCATATTCTTGCCCGGGAACCACACGGCGTCGACGAAGAAATATCTTTAGGGTGATACCCAGATCACTGTACAAACTACTTACCATGGCAACTATTTGTTAGTATTGGTGCAGTTGTTACAATATCACCTGCTTAGGATATGTATCTAAACAGATATGTATCTAAACATAGGTTGTGATGTTCTCCGTACTTGATTTAGAGTATGGAATTAACCTAGGATAGTAAGCATTAACCCAACTTTTGCACATGCAAGTGCAAGTGGTATGATTATTACATAAAAAAGAAGGTGTATTGAAGAGAGAGAGGGAGTGTGTGTGTGTGTGTGTGTGTGTGTGTGTGTGGGTGGGTGGGTTGAGGGGTTGGGGATATATATATTATATAGGCATTTAGGAACCTGCCCTACTGACGAATAGACACCTATTTTTCTTTAACATGATGGGAGAAAAAACCAAGCGATACACGGGATCGCCTGGTTTACGTCCCCATCCGACGGACGAGGGTAAAAGTGTCTTGACCAAGAATACACCGACAAAATTCACTGGCTCCGGTGAGGCTTGAACCAGGGTCCCCCGTGCTATCCACTGCATCAACAGGATGTATGCGCTCAAACGAGATGACTGCATTAAAGTACATACAGCTAAAATGTTAATCCGTCATAAAGGTTATATCCAAGAATCTGGGTTCACACCGGTCTCTCTTATCTAGCACGTTAGCACCAAGTTCATGTATGTCGAGTTGCAACTTATGTATGCCCAGCCCATTGCTGTTTTGATAAACTTGGCAATTAATGCATTGGGGTAAAACAGGACAATTAAGAATACTCATTACATATTATCTGATTTAAATAATATAACTTAATGTGACAATATAACGTACATATAAGATATAAAAAAATTAAACGCTTCCAGATAAGAATCGGTACCCAGTACATCGAGATAGATTACATTTAGTGATCACGGTTAGTTTACTGATGTTTACTCTAAAAGCTATATCCGACATACAAGTGCTACTGCAGGTAGCTATCCCGCAAACAACAGCCACATTTTACAACATGTACATCGTTTCTAAACCTACTGACCACCAGGTATATATATAACTTACATCGTTTGAGAATCAAAACTCTATAGATACAATATAAAAAGCTTTAACCAGCCAGACAAAAATAACAAAAATGAATAATTCATTTTACACTTATTCAATTACGGATATTACAAAAAAACATGAATAAACATATACTTTTAAGCGACACATATATGCATTATTATATGAGATGAACTGTTTTTGTAGTGTAATTTTGTCGTAATTTGGCGGGTTATTTTAAAATGTGTATAACAAACACCTAAAAATCAACAGTTAAACAGTAAAATGCCTTTTCTTTTTCTTTCTGTTTTTTTTTTTTTGCAATTTGTCGAAAATGTAGTGGTCTACTTTGTGATTTTTAGTTCGTGGTTTATTCAATATGCGATTTATAAAATGGTTAAGTCTTCATAATGTAGTACCTTATCACAAGTCACATTCTCTATATATTTCAGTTCGCTTAAATCTTTTGAAGCGATTTTATGAAAAGTGTACAACTTCAAACCATAAACAAGAGACCCACTCGCCTTGTCTCAAATTGTTCTCATGTTTTAAGAAACAACAACAATTTCTTTATATAAACCTGTAAAACTGTGACCCCCGTAGTGGCCATATTTGACCCCATTGTCGCCATTTGAACAAACTAGGTAGCGGATCATAAGCTTATGGTACATGCAAACTATTATTTAGCTTTTGAAGTATCAGAAAAGCTGTTTGAATATATTTTCCTATATAATTCAATGTTATAGTGTGACCCACGGGACAGGGCCAAATTTGATTCCAGGCTTGATTCAAGGGACACCATTTAAATTATTTGGTACAGGACAATAATCTTAAGCGACATGGAGCTTATTACACCTCTAGCTCTTGTAGTTTCAGAGAAGATGTTTATAGACGTTCATACATAACTCTATGTAAATATGTGACCCCACGGGACCGGGCGACATTTGACATAAGATCACCATTTTAACAAAATAAATTGGTAGAGATCGATACTCTTATGCTACATGCATCGTATTAGACCTCTAGCTCTTGTAGTATCAGAAAAAGAATATTTTTATGGACTTTCCTATATAACTCTTTGTAAAACTTTAACCCAAGAACCGGGCCATAGTTGGACACAGAGTCACGATTTTAACAAAAGTGACCCCTGGGGCGGAGCCAGATATGACCCCAGGGTCAACATTTTAACAAACTTGCTAGTGGATCATAAGCTTATGCTTCATGCATAATATGGGACTTCTAGCTCTTACAGTTTCATTTATTTTTTAAAGATTTCTTATATAACTGTATGAAAAAATGTTACCCCCGGGGCTGGGCCATATTTGACCCTGGGGTCACCATTTTATAAATACTTGGTAGAGGAACCTTCATGCATAATACATGCAAAATATAAGACCTGTAGCTCTTCTAATTTCAGCGAAAAATATTTTTTTTAAAGAAACAAGAGTTTTGCTTAAACGGGGGAGATAACTCTAATAACAGGAATCAGCTACCCTGTTCACACTGCTATCATGGATTTTTTGTTTCTCTACAAGGTACTCAATAACATGGTACTAGTAAGAATTTGTCCCTTGAGATGGTAACAAAAAAGTGTATGGCTCACGGTCTAATTTGTTTACTCTACGTGTAGAGCGGAGGATATTTATACATTTTGATGGGAAATAGTTCATCAAATCAAACTTATCTGTATGCTTAGTTTATGTTAACCTTTTTAAATAGTAAATTTGTTTAACCTATACTGAATATTATTTAAAGCTGATAACACATTTATATCATCATGTTTAATCCACTGAGTTGCAAGTGAGAATTCAATAATACATAGAGATTATTTAACTAGTAAGTTGGGATCGATTATAGTGAAGTCCTTCACGAGATGATGGTAGACGTGTTGTTCTTTTCACGAACGAGCGTATGCGAGTGAGTGAAAAAACAAAACACGACTACCATCGAGTGAAAAATTTCCCTATAACTGAACCCAGCAGTTAAATAATCTGTTATCTATTTTTTACATCTTCATTCAGTTTATGTATACTGTTAACCTATATCATGTATATTATTCGCCTTATTGAACGTTATCGACGGATGACGTCGAGCTAGGAACACTTTATTGACGTCAGAACTCTACGTCACAGTTAGTTATTTTTGTATTCGGAGTTGGTGATTAATATTTAGCAATTATGAATATTCTTTCACGGAGAAGTCCCAATCTTTCACCCACAGAAATGTAATAAATTTGTTTTCCATCACTGCATTAAATATGAAATTATATTATATTATATGAAAATAATATATCGATCATTAAATCGAAGGGTTCAAAGGGATCCCTCGTTTTAGTATTTGTTGACATTCACACTAGCTTTTATTTAGTGCTGTGTGGCGACTGTAAAAAGTCGAGCCGACTGCATAACAGTAGTGTTCTTTTTACTGGTCCTTTGGAATATTAATCAATCCCACTGTGTGTCTTTAAAGCAGAATACCGCTTAAGACGGTACTAGGGGACGTGAGAGAATTTGCACCTTATATTACCTATCATTAACAGATCTATAAAATCAAGCTTGCTACTTTTCACTATTGTTTGTGTGCTTCCAAGGATCCCCTTTCCAGTATTTATTATTATTAAATGCACAAATGTTTCATATTGTTTCAATGTATAGCTGAACTGTGATAATAAAATCACAGTGTATTTATTTAAGTAGCAAAAACATACTTGATATGGTATTAAAGTATCCAAGGTTTCATTGTTATAGGATCAAATGTGTTATTGGTTTATCATTAACTGAATTTCTTTTTAAATATGTATACAAATATTTATTGCGCTACAATGCTCAGAAAAAATGTTTTTTTCTGTTATAAATGATACCTATTCGTAAGATGTGTGATATTGCCGTATTGCCTACTGACTGTTGGTAATCCTGACCACCACTCTTTACGTGTTGTCCTTTTCATTGTATATTTTAATTTGCACTTTGTTTGTGGTGCAGTGTGAGCCTACGGCGTAATTGAGTTTGACTGCTGTGATTTATATTGGACCATTTTCCTCATTTTCGTAATCCAAGTGATATATTAAACAATTAATAATTTACAATTTTGTTTTGAACGATACTGGTATCCTTTGTACGTTTAAGGTGAAAATACCGCAACATGCGAGATGAACGAATTTACATAATAGTCTTGAATAAGACGAATGAATCAAACTACATCTGTCGTTAGAGTGGTGTATTGCCTATAAATATGTGTATTACATTTTCGTATTTGTCTACACTAATTGCAGCATAAATAAAAATAAAGATTAAACGCGCTTTTTTATATTTATGCTGCAAAATGTAATATCCAATGGAAGCAATGAACTCAAACAAGTAATGAATGTAGAGACTTGTTTTATTCATCAGGCCCAATCGGTGTGGCTTAGAAGTAGAATACCGCTTAAGCCGGTGCTAGAGGGCGTGAGAGGTGTTGCACCTCATATTACCTCTCATGAACAGACTATAACAACCGAGCATGCTTATGTTTTCTCTGTTTGTGTTTGTTACTTCCAAGGGATCCCCTTTTCAACTTTTATTGAGTCGTTTAATGAAAGGTAGTATAAAGTGCAACACACCTCACGCCCCCTAGCACCGGCTTAACTGGTATTTAGTGTCGACGATTCCAAGGGATCGGTTTGTAAATACAAAAATGTCTGGCGACTTTTTACGGCCACCACACAGCATTTAAACGCGCTACGGTGAAAGTCAATATATTCTGAATATGGGACTCATTGGCTGCAACAAACACTACAAGAGAAAAAATTAGCAGACTCGGTTACATGATATTTTGTCCCTCAGGTTTTCTGGTCGTACTTTAGATTGATTTTCTCTTTGGCTGCAACTATTGTGGTTGTTCTGTACTATTCTGGATACATACTGGGGTGTTTCTTAGTATGGACTTATATATATATATAAGTGTTTCGGTTGCTAATTTCTCTGAATGTGGACTTTATTATAGAACCTGGTTTAAAACCCCAGTGGCATGCTTTGGCACTGACCGTTCCAAGGCGGGAAACCTATTATCAACCCCTTTTATGTTTGTGATGTAATATCTTGCATTTCATCCATCTTTGTATTATTATTATTTGTGTCTGTGCGTGTTTTGGGGTGATCCTTGAATGCCATATTTCCTGTTCGACTTCAATCTACCGATATGATGTTGTTTCCACGCATATTCTCTGGATGTGTAATTTATTATAGAACATGGTTCAAAACCCCAGTGTTATGTTTTGGCACTAACCGTTCCTAGGTGGTAGCAATATTGTCAACCCTTTTATGTTTG
Source organism: Cyrtodaria siliqua (assembly GCA_037043455.1). Lineage (NCBI taxonomy): Eukaryota > Metazoa > Mollusca > Bivalvia > Adapedonta > Hiatellidae > Cyrtodaria > Cyrtodaria siliqua. Next base: position 111,993 of record JAWPHD010007255.1, read on the forward strand.
TGATGTCATATCTTGCCTTTCATTCATCTTTGTATTATCATTATTTGTTTCTGTGCGTGTTTTTGGTTGACTGTGATCCTTGAATGCTACATTTCCTGTTCGACTTCAGTCTAATAAGGATGAGGTTATTTCCACGCATATCACTCTGTGCACTACTTTCAAGGCTGAGGCAGACGAAGAGCAAATCATAAAAGCCTTATAACACCCGCTTTATTTCGAATTCTAGTGCCTGCACTACTACAATCATCTCCAAACTTTTAAACCGTTAATGAATATTGTGTTAAAGCCTATGAAAACTCTGTGATTAACTCATTTTGGTCAATACAAAATTCAGGAGACGTTCTTGACAAAATATGCAATAAACGTCAAGTTTCATCTGGAAGTACTTATGATTTATCACCTTACCACATCTCTTTATCAACGAAATGCTTATTGCTCTTATTAAAAAAACTTTCGCCTTCAATAACATGACCACGGCGAGGATCGATTCCTAACCGTATGTCCTCGTTATCTCAGTGGTTAGAGCACTGGTACGGTAAACCAGAGACCCTGTGTTCGAGTCCCGGTTGAGGAACGATTTTTTCACTGTTATATTTGAGGACTCGTCCGGGATCCAGGACCGTGTCTGTTAGCATGAAACAGTATGAAAATAAGTCTGACAGCCGGCCTGGAAATAACGCCACTAGAAATTCAGGGACGAACTTCAATTTGTTGGGGTGTATGTAAACGGGTACGGGTAAATGGTGAATAATCAATTATTAACCGTATGTCGATAGTTCAGTGGTTAGAGCGCTGGTACGGGAAACCAAAGCAGAGCCCCTGGGTTTGAGTCCCGGTTGAGGAACGATTTCTTCACCGCCTGTTATATATATTTATATATTATTTTTTTTAGATGTTGTAGTTCCTCGAAAAAACGTCGTTGTTTCTCCAATTCAATCATTATATCATCGTCGGCCATTTTATTGTATATGTAAACAAACACACTTGATGATTGGAAATTGTTGGCATAGCTGTATTTCACATACATATACTTTCTCCTTATTATATATTAAAGCATATTTACAACATCTATTGCAGAGTGTCGAATCGTCATTATATATATCCTGACGAGAACCCACAAGTAAATATAAAGGTTGGGAAGCTCGATAAGGTATAGAGCTAACCCGGCGACCTGGACTTGCCAAGAAGTTTGTGAAGCATATTCATTTTCCTATCAGATACTATTTTCATCAGGTATAGAACCGTTTATAGACAAGTTGGTGGTATCTCTATGGATAAGAACTGTGCACCTCTTGTGTGTTTTTGTATTGCCACTCCTGGGGAACCTGAGCGTAGGGAGCACAGGACAGTGCATCAGACTCAGTTGGCATCATATAAGCGCTATCGTTCTTAATACAGGTCAATACGTGACAATTTACATAATTTCTACAATTTATGACAATGAAATGGAATAATTAGATATAAATATCATAATTTACGAAACTGAAAAAATAAAAAAAATATATTTTTAAATTAATTCCAAGTATAGTTTTGTGTTTGAAATTGTCAGACTTTCCTGATAAGCCACTCTAAATAAACACCGTCACTTTATTCATGTTTGTAAGTATTTGTTTCTATGCGTGCTAGTGGTTGACTGTGATCCTTGAATGCTACATTTCCTGTTCGATTCTTATATCTCGTTTTATTGATAGATATTTCTTTTGGATGAGATGTACTTTAATTTACAATGTCGTGTCAATTTGGGCGCTGAAGACAGGATCATAGCAGCGAAGTTGTGTACACATACAACCGAGTTCAGCTAAAAAATATGCCATATTGACTACTGACCACCCCAAGTCGTTACAGCTGTGTTTACCACTCTTTGTATTTTGTAAGAGATGTCCTGGGTTCGATCCTGACATGTTATTTATACTTGAGCAAGATTATTAATCAAAAGTGTTTTCGTATTTGGTTATATTTTTTTGTTTTTCATATATCTTTATTTATTTACAATTAGGAACCAGATGATGTAAACAGTCATCTGGACGGCACTCGTAAACAGAAGAGATTACTGGAATAATTTTAAAAAAAATGCTCACTATGAAAAAACAAACACTATCACTGTTCATGTCCAATATATATCACACACAGTACTTTCATGTCCGTTGAAAAACCGATTTAACACTGGTGATTTCTTATGTCCAGGGGAGAAGAGTTTGTATGTTATTTAAAACAAAAGTGAGCATGAATTATTAATACTATACTTAGAGTAACACTTAACAAATGCAATTGAAAAAACCGTAAGCGAGTGCCGTTTACAAAACATGTAAGTACAAGTTGTTGAGGAACTATATTTTACGAAAGACTTGTCCCATATGCATGCGACTTACAATTTAATAAAAAATATCACTGGCAACTATACACCTCAGTGCGTTCCCCCGCGAGGTAAGGTCGGGAACCACCTGACATCCCGGGAAAAGGCACCAGCGTGAAAGATACAAGTGTTGTAAAGCTAAATAAAACGCATGTAAGTGACAAAATGAATGAAAAACACATTATTTGAAAAACTAGTTCTCAACATAAACATGGTTACATTTATTTCATCCTCCATCAAAGTACTTGAGCAACAAAAACATATCTGAAACGAGAAGAAGACTTTAATATTGCGTTTAAACAAAATATCATGAGTAATAATGGTTAATGAAACAGTGTGATGAAAAAGACTTTGATAAACGAGTATGACTGTAATGACAAATTGTGTATGTAAATTACGAAACGATAGGAACTGGTGAGAAATATGTATTAATGTCAAGACAAGGGTCAAACGAGAATTCGTTGTTTGTGAAATCTAACGTGCCAAAGCCATTATCACACCAAAAATGTCCAAACTCAAGAGAATTCATTCGCGAAAAATCAGCATACATTCTGTACTTAATTTTATTTAAAAATATATGGACAAAAGAGTATTGTGTATACTGTTTATTTTCATGCTTCGTCAAATTTCTGCATGTCCAAATAACATGTCTTGATTCTGTTAACAGAACAGAATCAAGGCAATATCATGAATATCTTTATCTAATTTTGGTAAATATAAAAAGCGAAAATCTCTTTCACTAAGAATAAAACTACATTTACTTATAAACTGCAGTAATTTCAAAACAACCCTATTTAAAGGTTGAACCATTTTACATTCTATAAACAAGTGGCTTACGGTTTCTATTGATTCACAAAATGTACAGCATTTATTAACTTTAAGATGAAGTCTATAGGCCAAGTAATAGTTTACATATAATACATCATGACAGATTCTCCAGGAAGTATTTCTTACATCTGGATCAACACAAGGTGAGTATATATTCTTAAAAACTTGTTTGAAATCAATGGTTGGGAAATTCCGAACAACCTTTAGTGTGGTGTGTTCAATATTTAACAATGCATTATAAAAATCTTTAGTTGTAGCCTTTTTTGAACGAAAAATCCAGATAATGCTTCATGAGTTTATTATAAACACCTAAACACTTTTTATAAAATGGTGGAACAAATTCACTATGAGGAATTAAATTACTGGCAAATAAAGGATTGTGCTTTCTCAAATTAAATCCAATCCAATATTTTGCTAAATATGTCCAGCTTGCATTATGACTATTAATAAGTTTCTGTAAATGGGATAAGTACAGTGCCTGGCACTTAATATCAACATTTGGTACATTAAGGCCTCCTTCCTTAAAAGGTAAGTATAATGTTTTCCTATTTACGAGCTCTAAAGTAGACCCCCAAATGTATCTAAAGGCTGCTCTTTGAAACATGTTAATATAGTGACTTGGCATATTGCTAGCCGCCGTGTAATATAATATTTTACTTAAAGCTAGAGAATGTAGAACAGTAGACTTGCCTTTAAAATACAGTTTTCTAGACTTCCAAAGATTAAGTGTATTATGAAATTTCGAAAATAGTTTTGACCAAACTTGATCTGGATCAACATTGTAACCATAATAATAGCCTAAAAGTTTAGTGCTATTAATCCATGAAATTCCAAAGGGATGATCGGACCGATTTTTCCATTTTCCTTAATACATTCCATTATACTTCCTATAATTAATTCGGGATCCAGATATCTTCTGAAACAAATATATATAATCAAAATATTTTTTCATTGATATTTCAGAAGTCAAAATACCAGTGTTATCATCCGCGTACATAGACATTTTCGCTTCAAAATCAGATCCAGGTAGCTTTATACCTTTAATAGAGGGGTCATCTTGAACTTTTTTAGCGAAAGGTTCGAAATATATTACGAATAACAAAGGGGAGACAAGGAACAACCTTGCCTCACGCCTCTTTGTATATCGAAAGTATCAGAAATATGATTATTGACTATCACAGACGACTTGACATTGTTATAAAAAACTTTTATCCAAAGAATAAATTCTTCATCAAACCCAAAAGCTTTTAAGGTGTCATATAAATATGACCAAGAGAGTTTATCAAAAGCTTTTTCTTGGTCCATGGAAATAAAAGCTGCTGTTTAGTTTTTTTGTTCAATGTAATCAAAGACGTTACGAAGTAGATGAGAATTATCAAAAATAGTCCTTCCTTTAATGGAACAAGTTTGACTGATGCCAATGATTTTAGATAATACACTGCCTAAACGTTTACATATAACTTTGGAGAGTACCTTCCTATCTACATTCAATAAGGAAATTGGCCTATAAAGCTTCATATCAGATGCATTTGATGTATCTTTGCATATTAAAGTAATATATGATAACTTTTGGGACTCTGACATTTCCCCAAAAGCATAAACAAGTTGAAAAATTGATTCTAAAATATCACCAAAGATATGAAAAAATTTCAAGTAAAAACATCTTGTTAAACCGTCACTTCCTGGTGATTTATTTGGTAACATGTCCTTAAGGCTATGCAAAATTTCATCTTTTGAAATACTACGTTTTAATAAAATATTATCTATTCCACTTATCTGTGGTAAATTTGAAAGAAAAGTATCATTAAGAGTTTTATCAACATCTTCTTCTGTATATAATTGCTTGTAGAAATCTCTAAAACAAGTTAAAATATTTTTTGAATCCTGAAAATTCACATCATTATGTTTAATATTCGTTATGGTTTTATTTAAACTCTTCGTTTTTTCTCTGTGAAAGAAATAACTTGTAGGATTCTCTTTTGAAGTTAAGATAATTGCTTTGCTTCTAATGATTGACCCAGCTTGTAACTTATTTTCAATAATTTTTATTCTTGACTTAATTTGCTCTTTTAAATATAATGTATTTTCCTGAACTAAGTTTAAGTTCTGATAATCTTTTTTAAGTTTTTTGTATTCCCCATGTGATTCTTTGTTTTTATCTTTACTGTAATCAATACAAAATTCTTTAATTTTGATTTTCATTGCATCCCACCATTCTAAGGTGATAGTATCTGTCCTACTAATAATATCCCAATAATATTCAAAAGTATTTAAAAAATCTTTATCTTCAAGTAATGTATCATTAAACTTCCAATAAGACTTCCAAAAGACAAACCTTTATTAACGTTAATTTTTAAAGTAACAAAATCATGATCAGAATGTGAACACGGTAAGATCTCAGAATTAACTACAGCATCTTTAAGTGTGTTTGGAATGTAGAATCTATCCAATCTACAGCCTATATAGGAATACTTACTGTTATCTGAACTATTTTTTCTAGCCCATGTTACGGCCTTTTTGGTAGGATATAAATATCTAAAAGCATCAACTAATTTATGCTTATCTATTATAGTATTAAATATTTTTGATCCGTCAAAACCTCTATTTAAATTTCCTCCTATTTTGTCTAATCTATTGTTCATAACCAGATCAAAGTCCCCATTTAAAATCAAATTTTTAGCAGTAACTAAATGTGGAACTAAATCGTTAAGAAATGAATTTCTCTCCTGTGGGTCAGTAGGAGAATAAATATTTACAATTCTATAATTAATAAACTCATTTACCGAAAAATCTACATGTACAAGTCGACCATCAAAGTCCGTATGAAAAGTAGTAACTTTTATACTTTTATTACACATCATAATAACAGTGCCTCTCGAGTCCGAAGAGCCATAACACCAATAACACTGTTTTTGTAAATGAAAAAACGATTCAATTTTCTGTGATAGAAAAAAATTATCAATATAAGTCTCCTGAATACACAATATATCAACTGAATTTTGTTTTATATATGACTTTAGAAAGTCTTGTTTTCTCCTCAATCGAAAACCGTTTATATTTATACTATATATATTTAACTCCATGGTAAGAAATGCAATTCAAGTTAGAAAAACAAACGCATACAATACACAAAACGCTAAAATCCCATTTGTAAACAAAAGAAATAATTCTCGACCGTCGCTGTGGCTTACGCATGGGTGGTTTTCCAACGATATAGATCTACTATCACTATTCGCGACAACTTTATTTCTTGGAAAAGAAAACATTAAATTCTTTTTACGGCTAAAATATACATTTAAATTATTAATCGATAAGGCATTAGGATAGTATTTCAACAAAACGACGCGATTTAAAAGTGCACGCGTACGGAGTGTGTACTGGGTAATGTGTAGACTAGTACCATGTATGGCACAATGAACAAAGGAACGTGTAGTACGATACAAGCTACACATTGTGTACATTTCTACGCACAGTTTATACGAGTTCAATGGGTAGGCGATATGATATGTAAACAATGACATAATAACATATGACAATATAAGCCAGGCAAATAAACAAGTTGCCTTATACACCGAATCATAATTCAAGCTCAGTGTCCATTTAAGAGTAAGCAGTCGTTTATTCATCATTTGTGTATTAGTATTTAAATCGGTAATCAAAAAACAAAATCCATTAAAACAGTCCGGGTCAATAAAAAAAAGTAAGTAATGAGCAGTTTAAAACTCCTAACTCATACCCTCCCATGTCTTGCGGAGTCCAGTCAAACACTCATCACCTGTCGACCCGAGAAGGAAGTCGTAGGGGTTGGAGGTTGAGGCTGGGCTGCCCGGGCTATGGGGAAAAGACTTCTTAACCTTATTTTTTGGAATGTATTCCTTAAAAGAATCCTCATTACCTTCTGTGAACTCATCTGCCCCTCTCTTCTCCCCTTTATCTCCCGTTTCCATAATATCTGCCTCTAGATCCGGTGTAACTGGGGCCATAGGCGTCTCAGGGATCTGAGATGGTTCTTGGCTTTCAGTCTGAGGTGGTTCTTGGCTTTCAGTCTGTTCTAACTGCTCCATAGTAACTGGCTGTTCGTCCTCAGCAGCACCTGCTTCCGTGTCCCCACTATCCCCCTCTGTCTCCTGGTGTACTTCCTCGTTTACTGGCCGTTCCTGTGGCTGTGGCCTGAAATTCCCTCTGGAAACATTCGCGTAAGACAATAACTCAGTACAGTCCCTTCTGAGGTGGCCCACCTTGGAGCACCTCAAGCACAAGGGAGGGCGGCCGGTGATGGTGAGCAACATGGACGTGCCACACTCAAACCTCACTATATGCGGTATGGACAGTCGCTTACTCTCGTCAACCTCAATCCTTACTATCCTCATTCCATTCTCTATAACGGCACCTCCATGAGGGGACTTGGTACGCTCCACACTTAACACATTACCGTAGTCGCACAGAACGCTTTTGATTAGCGTGTCACTGAAATACAGTGGTAACCAATGTATTCTAATGGACAAGATTTGCTTGCCCATAGGTGTCAAGTTAAATTGTTTGTTACGGTACGAAATGTTTTCAACCGACCTTAACTTTTCCACGTCACTGGCATCTTTAAATGTTACGTACAGAGCCGGATCCATAGGTTGGCCCTTGAACAGCCCCGAAACGTTCGCCGACGGAATCTCATACTTCATCAACATCTGCAGGATCTCAACTTGAGACGTGTATCCCCTGGTTGATAGTTTGACTGTATGTTCCATGCTGTCATGGTCAAAAAACGCAGGCGAGATGGCTCCCTTCAAAACAACGGCTGACATTGTACGCACTTTGCCCTCTCCACGCATGCACGTACAATTGGCGTCGAGTTAGAACAACGCTAGCTACCGTTATAATCCGTATTTGGTTATAAGAAGGAATTCACCGACAGTGATTAATATAAGTTGCAATAACTTGTTTTGCAATCGATGTAAAATATATTTGTTTGAAATTTTATTTCTTTTCTACGGGATTTACATATATTCATTAATTTTAAAAAGTATAACTTGGCTTACATGAAAGAATAAAAGTTATACATTTCAATTTACTCACCATATGTTAATGAAGCCGACACAACACATTACTTTTTTTTTATATTTGTATATTTATCGGTTTCATTTCTAAGATAAACTATTATAAGAATAAAGGGAAAGCACCAAACGTGAGTCGTGATACTAAACTTTACGCATTAAAGTTACATCCCTTTTACTTTCTATGTTCATGACACGGACAAGTAACTACGTAAAATGATACGACATAAATAAACATATCACTATCCGATTAACAATGTGAAAACACTAATATAAATGCAATCGGACATGAATATCGAATATTGATTTCTTTTATGACTATTGAACAAGAACAATTGTTGTTACGAATTTGTTAAAAATGGCTACAACATGATATATTCGGATTTGGGACGACGTCAAAACATGGTATGTACACTAATAATTAAACCTCTGTTGAACCTTTCAGAATCAAGCATAATATAATAATTGTACGCTGATTATCATTAAGTATAGCATAGTGCTATTTTTTCATGTTTTTATTTGTATGAGTATACTACCATGCTTAGCTTTATTTCTTTTATCTCGTCGATCTGTATAATTCTGCCGAGAAACAGGGTGACTGAGATAAAATCTTATCTCGGCAGTTACCTTCCTATCCCGTCAGGTGCACCTATTTTGATGACGTCAGCACCTCTTTTGATGACGTCATGGTATATTAGATGACGTCTGGGTATTTTTGAACGGAAAGAAATGGGAAAAAAAGGTAAATTAAATGATTTTAATCGATCAACATGATAAATAGAATATCATGTTAGTGTCTGATTTCATCCAGTTTATTAGGTTCGGCACGAAATAAATGAAACCCTCGGCACAGCCTCGGGCTTCAATTTTTCTATCAGCCTCAACAGATAAACTGGATGAAATCAGGCACTAACACGATATTCTCCATATATAAAACAACTAATTACTTTGCCCTTAGAAAGGGCGCGAGATGGAATCAGGTTTGTATCTTGTTCACGATTTGTATCTTTAAAATGCTCAAAGAGAGATGAGCGCATCTGTGACCGACCGGGATGGTAAAGACACTGCGTTTGAAACCTTCTCATCTCTCACAGCTGCCAATTCGAATCACACTATGATCTAAACTTGAAACGTTGTGAATGAAAGTGTCGATTCTTACGGATGCGGGAGGTATACATTACTGGTTCTACTCAGGCAAAATAGGGTGTTCTGCCTCCACCACTAAAAATAGATTGTCAGATATAGCCCAAAAGGTGCTGAAAACGACATAAAACACCATTCAACTAACCAAACATCAAATTTAGAAACATTCTAATATAGAAAGATAATCCTGATAAATCCAATATAACACGTAAACCCGTAGATTTGGTTTGATTGAGGATGCTTATAATAAATACCTCATATCATCGCAATGCTACTTAACCCTAGTACCCGGCAATTATATTGAATTCTGCACTTACGCAACACGATATATAGGTCGATAATAACCACATGTGTTGTATCATTGAGCAAGACACCTTATCTGCATTGCTTAGTACTGGTTCTACCCAGGAAGACAATCAAATACATAACATAAAAAAAAATTAAATAATGCTCGTACAAATTCTAACACTCGTTTACATACTGATGAGTGCAAATTGTATTGTCTATAAAGGTATCTGCAATATGGCAGCAGCGGCAAAATCTGATCAACTAGTGGACGTTTTGAAACAAATTCAGACTCGTAAAACTGTAAAACAAGAAGACGCCACCAAAGCCTTAGCACAGTATTATAAGGTGCAGGATCACATAAAAGCTCTGAAAGTGGAAATAGACTTTCTTAAAGCCAACCAGGCTAAACAGGTAAACACTAATGTTACTAATGTTCCACTGGTCAAACATATGAGACGGAGGGGTGGGAACAGGCATATCACTTAGGGGACATGATAGCCTGTCATATGACATGCATTTCACTACCGTTCCTGAACAGTCTCAGTCAAACCGAAGCTGCAATATGTTTTGTATTTGTCATGTTCGGCGATTACCAAATCGCTACTTTCATACTCTCTTTCTTAATAAATACATTCTTGTAAATAATAGCTGATAATACAAAAGAGACAATACCCTCCTTGTTTATATTGAACTGTACATTTATTATTTGGTATTTAATTAAACGGTTTACGAACAAACTTATTCCTATTATGTATGTAGTTTCTATGACTGAACCACTTTTGTTATTATGACAGAGTATGCTATGATTGTATACTTCAAGAATATTTTTGTGTAAAGGTTACAGTGACTAACAGCAGACGTGGATCAACTGTTACCACTATTAGAAAGAACAGCGTTGCCAGCATACATGGAATAAAGACAATAAGTCTTGCGACAAGAGTACTAAACGGACCGACCACAATAAACAGCTATGTTACCAATTCTGATGGATCAACAAAAAGGTCACCTTCGAGAATACTAAACGGACCGACCACAATCAAAAGTTATGCTACTGATTCTGAAGCAGTACCGAAGGTTTCGGTAAAGAAAGGCGATCAAGAAAATGGCGTTAATCAGGCGCCTTCATATTATAAAGACGTCGAAAAGGACAAGGAAATAGCGCGACTGAGAATGCAGAACGCACAGCTAAAAGTAACTTTGGAAAATAGGTAATCTAACTGTTGATAACATTTGCGCTTTATCACTGGCTAAATTAATATATGTTTTAAAATGCATATATCGATGCTTACTAATGTACCAACACAGTATCAATATAAATTTAATTGTTGTTGGGGAAATGATAGCCACGTTTGAACCTTAACATGTTGATATAGACATTTTTTTGTAATAACTTTAATATAATATAAAGAAATGAAATATGTGTAGTACAAATTACGCTTTTGTACAATCCCATTTTGTATTACTTACTGGTATTTTGGGTTCCCTGAGCCCAATCGTTGTGAATCTGAAGAAGAATACCACGGAAGCCCATTCTAGATTTCCAAAATGACAGTAATTGTTTCAGTTCAATGCAATATGCATTTAGTATTAAACACAAACTTCCTTATATATCTTATATTTCACAAAATGTGAACACACAAAATATTACACCGTAGTTCTTTAAATCTGGTCATGCACTTTAGAGTGTATGGGATTTTAAACATAATTCTTGGCGGCCATTTTGAGTTATAGTATGTTCTTGCCTTAACGTGGACTGGCTGTTGTCTCAGTGGTTATAGTTTAATTTCTTTAGCAATCAGAATCAAAATAAAATCTTAAAAAATGTTTGTCATTCTTTTTTTCTGAGTAGCTGACAATAATTCAAACGGGACTTAATGCAGACTATTTTATTTGATGATAGCTTGAGTTGCCTCAGATATTATAAACATGAACAAAAATAAGGACTTAACGTATCATGTTTATATACAGAAAAGCATGAACTATTTTGCTAATATATTGCCTCGTTTTAAATTAAAATGTACTGATTCTATGAAACCTGTGTTAAGAGAACAATCCTGTTTTCCCCTTAAGTGGTCTCTTAATACAGACTCGACTGTATTTTGTATACCTATATATATATAATATGGTACTCTATCTATTGACTTATCCATAGACATTATACGATCATTAATGTTCTTGTTTTACTCTAGAGTTACTGCAGCACCTTCTCTGGTAAAGACTGTCGATGTGGAGACGGCAAGTTCTAAGTCAACTTTGGAATACAGCGGTATACCTAAACCTGAAAAACTTATAGAGGAGTTTAAAAAGATATACGAGCAAGAATGGAGAAGTGCATATCATGATTTGGAAAAACATTATAAACTAAGTGAAGATATAATAACAGAACTGCTAGCAGGCATAGCACGGGTAAATACATGCACTATCGCAAAGAATGCTTTATAATCTAGATTATAATTTATTTTTATAACTAAACGATGGTACGAAACCAATATGTTTTTTTCAGATTAACTAACTTTTTTCTTTACTTGGTTGAACAACGTTTCGTGAGTTCTGGTGTGCTTGGCCAATATACATTCAAAATATATAACACGTGCAAAAGCCTGTAACGCATAAAATACTGTATACTATATTACACAGCGATGATGATGTCTGTTAAATGTTGTCAAATAATAAATATATCAGTCCATACGTTTTTAAGTTTATAAATATATTTCAGGAAGCGTACCGTTTCTGTGAGGCTACTGCGAAGCAGCAGTTTGAAGATATAACAAAGGCTCATGCCCATGTCACCGACATCCTAGTGCAACCAAAATATGTAACACCAACCAATAAAGATGTGCTTGTAAGTATATACGTTTATGGCTGATTTTTCCTTGAAGTTATATTGATTTAAAAGTGTCTGGTTATCGTCGTTTAAATGGTTTCTATACCATCTATTGAAGTGACAGCATATACAAATACTATGGTTTTGAAAGAAAGAAGTTAAAACATCTTCGATGTATTACGTTGTAGACGAAGAATACACTAATCGTGTTTTTTTTTATATTTGGCAAAGCATATATATACTTATTGGGGTATATTGTTTTTAAGAAACAAATATCAGTGTTTTACAATTACTCTCCTGAATCCTGAAAACTGCAGTTTAATATTTATTATGTTACGTATATTACAGACAGCGAGGTCAAAAGCCATTATAGACAAGAACGGATATCAATTAACCAGGCGCTTTCTTAGAGATTACAGGCGAGCGATGGCCAAGGTTCCGATTCCTGGACTAATAGATGTTGGTATTTTCTAGATTTCTTTTTAAATACTGTATCAAATTACGGTGTCCTGTTAGGGCCATGTTACCGTCGCATCTTACCATCGACCATCGCATCTTACCATCGCATCTTACCATCAACCATCGCATCTTGCCATCGCATCTTACCATCGACCATCGCATCTTACCATCGACCATCGCATCTTACCATCAACCATCGCATCTTACAATCGACCATCGCATCTTACCATCGCATCTTACCATCGACCATCGCATCTTACCATCGGTCGATGGTAAGATGCGATGGTAACATGGCCCTAACAGGACACCGTATCGAATACATAGAATATATTAATTCAGTAGTATAATACATTGATTAATATGCATGTGTATAACATAATTTAGGTCAAAGGATTGCCTGTTAAGAATACAGGATCTAAATGCAGGGTGTCATTGTACTGTTAATATACATATTAAAGTGACAATAATAAGCAGTTTGTATACACAGTTTTAGGCGTACTATATGATTCATTTCGTATCTTAAATAACTATTAAACATCATAGCTAGGATATCTAGAATTTTCCCCTATAATATCCGGATATGTTGCAACATCTGTATTAAGGAGGATTGTTCCCTCTCTCATTCAATATATGATTGATGTGTACAAAGTATACTTTAAGTAATACATGCCAACTCTTTTGGTTTATGTAGAATTTTAGGTCTTACTTGCTCCTAATGGATTTAAATGATTTAAAATAATAATCAGTCTTTATTCTTTCGATTAGATTTTTGAAAGTCTTGTGCAGAGAGAGGTGTTGAGCCGGCATACATCACTGCGAATCACACCGAAAGCTACTCGGCCCTTCATTCACCGTTTAATAGAGATTACTTGGCTGATGAGTATAACAGAGCCCCCCATGGTCCAGGTGTGGCCACGTGGAGGTCAGCTGATGAGCCGAGACCTCTTTGTGCCATTTGGGAAGAAAGGTGCTACTATAATTCACGTAGTGTGGCCCGCTTTACTTTTAAACAAAGACGGTGCTGTAGCCGAAAGAGGAGTTTGTATTGTAAAATGATGTCATCTTCCAAGGATTACATACCTTGGTATATAACACAACATGTTACAAATAGAACCCATAAGTGTCTGACTGGTTTACTTTGAAACGTTCAGTATATTTCATATACACCTTACACTATATACAGTCGACGAACAAGCGGTGTTGATGGTGACATGGCTGAATTAGCAGACGACTGATTAAATAATATATTAGTCGGTTTTAGTATTGGTCTCTGATAGAATGTTATTATTGAAATTATTAAACCTGACATTTGTGACGGTTTAGCAGTCGTTTAATGATTTTGACGGTTTTTCTGACAAACGCATTGACTGAAACTAACACAGTACTGTTGTAGAGAACGGAACATTTCGTGTAAAGTAAGATCGAAGAACGTAACGTTCCAAATATGTATCTTAAAATATTATATTCCCGAATATATTGTATTATGATTACGGCATGAAACGAGACCAGCTCATCGTTAATTTATTAATATTTATGTTTGTTTACTTACAGTAAGTTAGTTGTCGGCATATATTGGAATGTGTATATAATGAAATATTTAATATAAACAATTTTACAAACTTGACTTCTTGGATCTTTTTCAAAGTTCTATCGCCGTAACGAAGGCTTCCTGGAGGAGTACAACACCAACCAATAATCTTTTCTGCGAATAGGAATATCACAACCTTTATTCTATGGAGATGTGATCTATAAACTTCGGAAATGAAAGGTGTCTGACGGATTACCTGACCACTTTACAAACTTAATCAGGAAAATCGTCAGAAATGGATACTATCCTATAGTATTACAACGCACTTCATGCTTGGTGACTGACCCCTCCATGGTCAGTCACTTCGCTTCACTTTTCTCTTGTGCGATGACCGGACAACTTCCCTCGTGGGACTCCATGATTGCACCTTCTGAAACCCTGAAAGCAGAGATTGGTGCATAAACTTTCGTCCTTCGCTTTTTCTGATCGTATCCGTATCTTAGATTGGTTTTCTTTTTGGTTGCAACTGATGTGGTTGTTAAATTCTGAACACTTCCTCAGGTGTATTTTTATATATTTTTTACAATAACATATACGTGTTTCGTTCCCTAATTTCTCTGGATGAGTACTTTCTTGTTAGTGATTTCCTTTTGATGGGATGTACTTTTATTTACACTGTCTTGTCAATTTGAGCGCTTAAGACAGGAGGTTGTGTACACTTAAAATTGATTTAAGCTAATCAGGGGGCCTTCTTGCCTATTGACCGTTCTAAGTCGGTAACCCTGTCTTCGATTTCTTTATTTACACTGTCCTGTTTTAATGGGATGACAGTAGGGTAAGTGTGAGGTTTGGTGCACCCTAGAACCGGTTTAAACCCCCAGTGGCCTACTTTGCCACTGACCGTTCCAATGCGGTAGCCCTATTGTCAACCCTTTTGTGTTTGTGATGTCGTTTACTTTTATTATAACTTTTGCCTTCTTGTTTGTCTGTTTCTATGTTTGTTTCTGTGTTTTGTGGTTGACTGTCCTCCTTGAATGCTACTTTCCCTGTCCGATCTTTTTATATTTCTTTTCACCATTCTTTCTGTTGTGTATTGTCCTTTTCATTGTGTAGTTAATTTGCTCTTAGTTTGTGGTACAGTGCTGATCTACTGTGACATTGCGTTTGGTGCTGTGATTTCATTCTTGACCATTCTTCTCATTCTTGTGTTGTTTTACCTTTGCAATTCTATACTGAACGACTTGAAAACGCAAGACTAGGGTAAACCTTGTAAAATCTATTTCTATGTTCTGATTCGATCAAAATCATTTTAAATGATGCATGAACATGATGTATAGAATAATAATCTTACGTAAAATTAACCAAAAATCAAATAACAAGATCCACGTAGCACATGGACCTTGTTACGTGGTGGTTGACGTCCGTATATCTGCCGTTACAATTCTGCCTAGATAGGCGCTAGAACTTGAGATAAGACAGAACAGTCATGATGTGTACACTATTTTGATGCAAGAAGTTGCAGAGCCTGTGTTATCAAAGCTGTTAACCGAAGGCGTGTCTGGGAAGCTGACATATTCAGTTGCATTGTGCCTTTGGCGATCTGTAAACATTTGTGAACAGTCGTTCACAGATCGCCTAAGACAGTTGCATATTTAATCGAATTATGGGCAGAAACATGATTACCAAACGCGTGCTTATATCGGCGACACGTTCAAAACGATGGTGAAACTGTCAAGTCTATCTCAACACGCCTTCTAGTATCGTCCGGCTATGTGACAATGTTTTAATGAACCTTCCTGCATTTACTTGTTTACACACCCGTTGACGGGCATTTGTTGATCGTCATATACATAGCTCATATATTTTACCATACCATCACTCATTTGTTTTATCTATACATTTTCACCGTACACTTTTATGTTTGACTAATTCGTCGTTCATTTTCATCAGTTTTTGCAGACGATATGACCTATTTTTGTCGACGTGCCGTAAAACACCATTTATTTATTCTTCTTAAAATAAGGACAAGGGCCCCATTTTATTAAACATCTTACTGTAAAACTGTTCACATTTGTTTATCTAAGCATTCAATGTAGACAATTATGTGTGCATTATGTGCAGAAATATCAAATGTATAATAAAATGAAATGAAATCGCGTTCATTTGTGAATTTTAAATCAAAATAAAGAACTTAAGAAATTAACTAACAATACAAATTGTCGTAAGTTGTTTCATAAAATCGGGCCCAGAACAGTACGCACGAGGTTTAAAGTAGCAGAACTGACCAACAGTACGACAAGTTGACTTGTCCAGACATGCAAACATCGCGTCTAGATAATAATAATAATAAATAATCATGCCAAAGTATTTTGCGGAGATTCCATTAAGAGTTTCAACAAGAATAGCCGCTCTCCAAATAGGTCCAGTCTGACCGTCCATTCTTTCGATCGTGTGCAGTTTTAGAAACAGAGTAACGCAATGATTTGCAAATAGGATATGTGAGAGGTGTTGAACAATATATTACCTCCCATGAACAGACTCAATACAGTAGGTATACAAGTGAACAGGAAACGTAGCCTTTACAGAACCCAGTAAAAAAGGAATATGAAAGCATAGTATGCGACATCGCAATCATAAACGGTGATATTAGAAGTATCGACCTGGAACGGTCAATGGCAAAAAGAGTGCAAAATACTAAAATCTTACCTAATGACATCCGAATAAAACAGGAGATGGTACGTAAAAAAATCCCCTCCTGGCTAAATCCTTTTACAAACAGGCAATTAAAGTACCCTAGCACACATATGATGCTGTATATATCAAAACAAAAACACGAAAGCATAAAACCACAAAGCAAGTACTCAGTGACTTGGCAGAAGCCAGAGCAACAAGAGAATGAAAAGTTAAGGGCACGACAGGACACGAATGAAAATAAACACTGAACATTACAATCCCATTCAGGATTAAGTAGACGTCATCATATTGGCCGCAGTCTGGCAGGTCATCGTATGAACGAGCCAAGTATAGTGGCGAAATTTAAATGGGCCAACCACTAAACATGCTGTGCTTCTGCCAAGTCATTACGCAATGATTTCTTTGTGGATTTCTATGCTATTGTTTTCTTTTGTATTTATATATACACGAGCATCTTTGTGTTTAACTTATATTGCCTATTAATGCTGCTTTGTTGGTTAGATAATAGTTCATGGCTTTATTTACACTGTCCAGTTGTATTGGGATGACAGTAGGGAAAGTGTGAGGTTTGGTGCACGCTAGAATCTAGTTTAAACCCTCAGTGGCTTTTTTGCCACTGACCGTTCCAAGGAAGTAACCCTATGGTCAACCTTTTTTGTGTGTTTGTGACGTCATATGCCTTTATTCTTTATTAAAATTGCCATTCATGTTTGTCCTTTCGCGTGTTTTTGGGTTTACTGTGTTCTCGGAAAGCTGCATTGCCTGTTCGACTTTTATACTTATTTCCAAGGGATCTTCTTTCAATTAGTTATTACTATGTGATAAAACAGATAAACATGTCAAGCGGGACGACGAATCTATTGCATGTTTGTGCAGGTCTTACAAACAGCTTTCACGTAAATACGTTAATACGTAATTATATCATACATCGTGTATATATGAGGAGCTTTCTTTTAATCTGTAGCTTTAGTGTACTACATCGCAATATGTACGGATGGATAGAGTATATGCGTTAAGTTGTTTTCGGTGGAGTGGTGAAAGTCTATGAAAATCACAATAGTGGTGTGAGACGTAAAGAGTGGTATTTTGTGTCACCTATTTATTGCCTATTGGTAATTAATACAATTGACACCCACAGTTGATTATTTCCACATATGAGGAGTACAAAAGGTATTACGGTAGGAAAGCACATGATATGCGGTTTTAAAAAAATACGTCTGATTGGGAGGTGACCTACTTAAGGATTTCGGGTTTGATATTTAAAGGTAATTTTACTCTCTTTTTCTATAAATTAATCTTCTTTATGTCAACTGCAATGCTATTTCGTTGGCAAGATGAAAGCACGATTCAGCGTGACACATACTATATATTTCTTTAAAAATGAAAAGAAATATAATAAATGTATTATGTAGATAATAACTGAATTTATATGTGGTAATGATATCATCAAGGTTAAGGCGTGGCAGTTTTCCACAAACGAGCACGAGATTTATTGGTATGTTCAGAAAATATTACAGAGTGAACAATAAACAAATAATCTGGGTCGAAATTCTTCATACATGATAGAACCCAAACGTGAGTGTTGATAAATTACTTTGGCTAAACCTTTTTCATTTGTAAGATTAAAATGTGCCATGTAAAGATAATTATCTAGTTAAGGGTATATATTTAGATAGATTCTTCTAATTAGATAGTTAGGTTAAGTAAAATAATAAATAAGCTAACAATGCATGCTCAAATGATATATATTTTACCAGATATCAAGTAATTTTAGGTTTAGTAAATGAACCAGGTTAGCCTTTTATCACAGATGTTGTTTTTTTTTCTTCACAGAATAAAAGTTCAATTATTGGTAAACATATGATACATTTACGAGGGAAACACAGTAATTAATCGACGAAGTAAAATAAGCCACCAATATTACGTCTCAGGCATGTTTGCCTACCACTCCCAGCTGGAGGTCCCAGATGAGGATCTGGTGGTCACGTGTCTCTGTAAATTACAGGATGGACTGAGGGTGACGACCACTGAGGCTACAGATGCCATTAAACAGTACAGCAAATTCCAAGTGGAAACGGGAAAATTACAGAGTCAGTTAAATAGGCCATCGGTGAGTTATTCTGCTTATATCATGATATGGAGAGAGAGAGAGAGAGAGAGAGAGAGAGAGAGAGAGAGAGAGAGAGAGAGATGAAATACTTCAATATTATCTATTATAAATATCAAATGAAAATAATTACGTCGAAACAGCATTGAAGCCCGTCGTGTAAATGGCGTCACTTGTCAATTGCACAAATTACTTTTAGAAGCAAGCATTATACATAATATAACTGAATGGGAGAAATATAAAGAGAAGCTTTAAAAAAACTGAATCAAGTACAAACTATTTTGAAATAGAAGTTACCAATGTTATTCTGCTTCTTAGAAATACATTTCCTAAGAAATATATATAAATCAGTGACATAAATGGACTCCACCTTATAGAGGTCAATGAAGGTATGTATTGAAATACTGGAGATTTAATG